>VBVR01006010.1:0-10973 GCA_011638315.1 Tetramorium parvispinum
CGGTAAAAGTTTCAAGAGACACGTAGGAAATAATTTTCCCCGCGTTTGACAGTTAAAGAAACCATCGTGAAACAGGAAAAAGATTGCAAATCCCGATGGTGTACCGCAAGTATTTGCAATGTACATTGCCAAACTTCGAGGCGAACCATATTGTGCTTGTTGCTCGATACAAAAGTCGTGGATACACGTACACACGTATTGCACACAGTCCCGTGCCGAGGGTTAACATGCCGGAAAATGTTGAGACGACCGCAGTGCGGTTAGACCATGCGACGTTACAACCAATCTGTCTTCCATGGCCCATCAGAACGGGCCGCAATGCCGAATCTCTGTACTCGTAACGACAACATTACTTTCGTCGCATCGCACGGCGGGTAATGTATGCGGCTGTTACACGATGTAGCTATAATGTCCCGTGGCCAGCGGCGAGCGATTTGAGCCGTTTGTTTCGAAAGTAAATCAAACCTCGGGTGCAGTTATGTTCCGCGTTTAACGTTAAACGCGGCAGTTCGGCGCCGCGATTTATTTGCCCGATATGAAGATCGCATCCGATGTCGACCGCGGCCGGAGAGTGATACTGCCGCATTTACCTTCAAATGCGGGATGTGGATGCGGGCTAATGAATTTAATCCCTTCCGGTTCTGCGAATCCAATTGGTATTGCGCACATTATACATTTGACATATGCTAATTTCCGGTTAAACGTCCCATCAAAAATATATTTCCAATTTTCATATTTCAATCTTAATATATGCAATTTTAATTAGTAAAAGAGAAAAAAAAAGTATTAAAGATCATACGGAAATTAAATCGTGAAAAGTAAATTAAAAATGTAACCTAACGCATGTTATACATATATAATATTACCTCTTTTCATTATGCTCTTTAATTAACGCACGCAACTTTCATTTCCTCGTTATTATATTTTCAACCACGATTCATTCCTGCATCTTTTCGTTTCTAAATTTCTAAACCAGTGGGCCTATTTGTTCAGCAAAACGCCATGCTGATCAGTCCATTGAATACGAATTGATGCGATCCATCCGCTTTAACAAGGTTTCCCCCGATGTGATTTACGCGATTTTCAAAACGAACGGCTCGTTTATGACACGCATAATGATCGATTTCCTCGATTTGCCAGAACAAAAGGTCGAAATTCGGCATCGCGACGGTGGAAATGATTCAGACCAAAGGAAATGTATTTACATGGGATCAAGCATCCTATTTATTACGCAACCAGACCGACAATAGTGCCGAAATAAAGCGCCGGTCGGCCGGATACAAAAACGCGGAAATTATGACGCCGTTCGTCCGTACGGAATGGACGCTGCACGCTTGCTCACATATTTCTGTTTTGCGTACTTCCCCGTGTGTTTTATCGTAATAAAGGTTACGCGCGCCGGGACAGAAAGCGATGTGCTACACACACCGTGGAAACTGGCGCGGATCCCGTCATCTTGAAAAGAGAGAAAAAATCACCGAGAGGACAAAAAGATCGCTTGACGCGCATTATCGTGCATTGACGTTAAGTTCCGCATAATAAATAGATCTACAGATTCGTGACTGCGTAAATTACACAATTTACAAGTTGTCAGGTATGTAGACATGCAAATCCATAAATTATCGAGTCCACACAAATCCGTAAAGCGAACTTCATTCGTTAGTAGTTTGGCAGCTTCGCGAATCTATGCGTTGTTAAAGCTGCAGATTACATTATGTGTATATCGACGAAATTATTGGATCTTATATTTAGATACGCACACAAGCACATATATATCGTGTATGGGCACATTTCAAATTCTAATGGTATCGATACTATGATTAGAATGATCGAAATTGGTAATAACTTGATTGGATTTGATATATTCAAAACGTTATATAGCGTATATATTCTCGGGAAATCATTTAAACAGCTCTTTGGCGTCCCCGCTTCGAAATCCCCCCTTATTTTTACAACACTATCTCTCCAGCTCCGCTTAAAACAGATATTGATTGCTTTAATTAATTGGAATGTATTGGAATGTACAACTTCTCTGACTGTGGAAAGTTGCTCGTTGTAGCAATATTTAACTTAAACTTGCATAGACTACACTCGACCGACACTCGTCGGGCATTGTTCGAATTTCTACGAGTACAAAAACTTGTAATGCAAGTAACTTCTCGCGCAAGTCCCGGTGCTAGTTGTTCTTCTGTGTTTTATCAAAGCTGAGATTGGAAAGTTGCGAGGGAGAAAAAAGCGCCCAACCGTACTTGATAAGAATCTGTAACGGTTTTCGTGTAACGTACATTGCGATGAAAGAGAAATAACAATAATGTAGAAATAAATAATTCTTAGGAAGGCTCGTATATTGTAGGTATATAATACTGTTCATTACAGTATTTTTGAAATAACTGCTTTCATATATCTATTTTAATCTTGAAATTTCTATATACGCGGATTAGATAGAAAGCATCAACGTAAAAAATAAGTGTTTTAAATCAATTTAGAAAATAATCTTCCTAATGTACTCATTTCCACATAATTTTAACGCACTGCAATGAGATTCGAATTCCAGCAATATATCAAAACAAGTACTACGCGATTGTATGTACTTTATGATTTATCAATTCATCCGTTGAAATTCAATTCGTCGCGAATGATCGAAAATAGGATAATAATCGCTCGATTGGGTGTGCGGTCGACGCAATCGAAAGGCCGCTATGATTACGACGTTTTAAACTACGTTGGAAAAGTGCATAGCTGCAGTATTTCAAATCCCCGCGACATTATGAAACGTTGTACGTCATTACGAGGGAGGGGGGGGGAGTAGAGTGGAGGGTAAATAAATTAGGAAAGAGGACGGTGGAGCGAAGAATCTCGCCGCGCGCGAATCGCCCCTGCTATCTTAAATATTTTTATGCTCGTAAAACACGATACGCCACCGCAGGGTGATCGATAGCTCTAGCCGAAAACGACGAGGAGAAGAGGGACTATACATCTTACTCCGTAACGACGTATCCGATACTTTCCCGGCCGTTGGATTAAAAAGCTCCAACGGTGCACTTGGCGCATATTTCAATCGGGGCGCAACAACGTCAAAACTTGGCGTAAGCTGCGAACGAACCGTGTTTTTTTTCTTTAACCCCTTCGAGCCTTCAGCGACGTCGGGAAGCGTTACGGCGAAATCTCCGTGATAAAGGCGCGGGATAACGCTTTTTAAAAATACTTGGGGATAAGCCGCACAATTATCGGTCGGCACGCCGGCTATTCATCATCACACGTAGTTTATGAGTTTTTAATTAGTATAATTTCCGTGCGTTGATTCATTAAGCGATATGATAGATCTTTCCGTGTAATTGGTTTTCAAAAATGAAGGATAATTATTACCTTATATATGTATAGACGAAATTTTTTGTTAAAACCAGAAAATTACGGGAAAAAAATACGTAATTGTTTATTATTATTCACTTAAACGGCCAAACGGATTTTAATAATTTTCTCCTACGGGTTATACGTTACGGGAGTATACAACAGTTCGGTATACATACGTATTAGTTTTTTTTTCCCCCGAAAGCGCAGCTGGTATCGAAACGGGTTAAAGGGTGAATACGTGATCGGTGTTTGCCGCAATCCGGTGGTACTCCGTTCCGAAAACGAGAGGGACGATTACGCCATGAATCTTAAACGACGTAAGTGCTGTTAACGTAATTGCTTTATCGCAACGGTAATTCAGCTACGTTAATACGTTTACGCTGCTATCGCGAAGCAGAAGGAACGAGATGTGCGTCGCGACGTTATTCATCGCAAAGCGGGTTGGATCTAAGAAAAATGTAGCGGTATCCGGAAAAAGCTCGCGCACATATACTCCAGTTCGAGAGAGAGAGAGAGAGGGGGGAAAGAGAAAGGGGGAGAGAAGAGAAGGAGAGAGGAAGATATCGAATTTACAGAACGGCTCTCCAGAGAGAAGAGCGCAGAAAATGCGGAGATACGTGCAATATACACGGAGTGTCTCAGAACTGTTGCTCATCATAAATTTGATGACAAATTCTTTGGCGAGTTGGAAGAGAATTTTTTCTTGAAAAAAAAAAAAGAGTCTCGAGGAGGAACCGTCGATCTCGGCGACCGTCTCACCGTCCTTCTGCGTTAAGCAGGCGGCGTTAAACAAACTCGGAATATCGAATTCGGTATGTTGGAAGAGATACGGACGAGAGGAAACTCCCGAAACTCGATACACGCTGCGCGGAATGGAACGTCGATTTAGCATGGCGGTATAAAAAATCGCTCTGTAGCTGTCATCGTGCCGTGACGTGCTCCGATCTGGCCGGGAGTATCCTCGATTTCGGGGGAGATTTATTATGTCCCGATATATTACGTGCGGGGCGGAACGGACCGCGAATAAATGCACATACGCTCGCTCGCTCGTCCGCTCGCGAAGATGGATACACGCGCGGGCGTACACGGAAATAATTAATAATGCATTCGACGGTGCAGCCGCGCGGCGGAGCCGCTACATAAGTAAACGTCGCATGCCACGCTCGAGAGAGCAAAGCGATTACAGCCCGTTCCGTTTTTCAATGACGATCAAATCGGCCGCACATGCGATATTATAATGCTTCTTAGTCTCCCGACATGCGACATCGTCGTTCGTTATTGGTCGTCGCCGCGTACCGCGTACTCGGATTTGTTATTAATTATTCGCTTAATCACGCCCTAATTTGCTCGTATCCGAGCGGCCGCATCGCCACCGCACCGAGATACACGGAGCATAATCGCGATTTATTTATGAGAGTATACAGGGCGATGGACCACAGGTCCACCGATGGACTTAAAGGGAAGACAATTTCGTAAATCCCGGTTGGAAGTCTCGACAAACGGCCACGCTCTCCATTATGTATTTTCCCATCAGACATTCGTCAGAAATTCATTCTAAAAGTCCGCATAATTCAGCAGAGATAATAATTACGCGATTAGGCTACAATATTGAATTTGAGTTTGACAATATTGAAGGACAATATTGAACGAGTTTGTCGTCGAAAATGTGTTCATCGCTCTTACGTGTAGACTTAATGCGAAAACGGGTTGAGATTCCTACGATACTTAAAACTGGGTTAACCTGGTTTACCTCGTTTGAATATAAAGTCGTTGCGGATCCCGACAGGGGCGTTTCTGAAATCGATAATGTAAATTACAGGACGCCTGTTAAGATACAGCTTAAACGTCGGCGCAAACACGGGAGATGACGGAGACGAAGTGGCGGAAAATAATAAGAGTCGCGCTGGGCCGCAAATAGTTAAGCGGAGCAAATATTGAGATCGAATGGCGCGCCGATCGCGAATAAAAGTAGACAGGATCGGGAGAGAAGGGGAGATTGAGAATCGGGAAGGTGTGCCCGTAGGATTCGACGGTGGTGCGATTGAAATTAAACCTCGATAAATCGCACGCGCGAGGGAGAACGGCGGCAAGTCGCCGCCGTCACGATGCTTTTCGCTCTCGTGGTCCAGAAAGAGAAAATTTAAGAGGGAGAGACAGAGAGATACGGAGGGAAAGATATGATCGTAGGGAAAAGGGTGAATAAAAAGTTCCGAATTCGGAGCGGAGCACTGCGATTTCCCTTCTGTCCCACGTAGGAGCCGTCAAACTTGGCCGTACTCGACGCGGGCGAACTATCCTCCCCCCGCGCCCGCTTTATGAAGAGCAGACCGGACGGACCCGGCGGTTCCCTTTCCTCCTCATTCTCTCATCCTCGCTTCCTTCCATCCCCGAGACCGGCGATATTATGGCCGTCGACGGAAATTGTTCCGACAAGCGCGTCCTGATTTCTGCGATATCGGGCCGAAGCGACGCGTAAGTGCCTGCTCTCCCCGCTCGGCGCAGCGAGGGATAACGTCTCGCCGTCGGAATCACACCCCAGGAAAATGCACGACCGCCCATCCCGAGATACGCTCGGCCGCACGCGGAATTTCGCCGGCCGCCGCCACGGCGGAGATTCCCCCGGCCATTTTCCCCGAGCGCGAGATCGGAATTCCCCGAAGTAGCCTAAATCCCGAGGTCTCGGCTAATAACGGTCGAGAGAACTTTACTTTCAATTCAATCGCGATTTTAAGCGATCCGCACATCCTTATGTCTCAAAGAAGACATTCCTCTATCTCCGACCGGCGTCCGTGACGTCCCGGATCTACCGAGTTATCCTTTATCCGCGGGTTCTTTTGACCGACTCTTGAAAGTCCTGATATATCCATTATATAGTATATACGAGACATAGCGTGTGTGAGTACGCCACCGCGTCTCTCTCGATAAAGTACTTTATCCTACCGCGTTGTCCCGCTCAGCCACCCGTTCTCGATTACGGTGCACTCGACCTCGCTAAGTCCGCTTATAGGATCAATGACACACATCGGCTTTTCGGCGGTGTGTTCTGATTTCGCGCTCAACAACGGTGTATTTCCGCGGGCGGGTTGCTTGTACGCCTGCCTCGCGAATGGTTGATCGATGTGGGCGGCGATGCGGAGGCGAGACGCGTGTCTGTCGCTCAATGCCAAGTTGTTTCGAAGTACGCCGAGTGGAATTTCGGTCTCGGGACACGCCGCTGACTCGTCGTCGTAGCTTCGCCGGAGATAGAGATAGAGCTAGAGAGAGACAGAGAGAGAAAGGGAGAAATGAAGTCGAATTACTTCGGTTATCGTTGTCAAGCTTGGAATTGTTGCAGCGCTCGTGGCGTAACGAATTATTTAAGCGGTCTACCGTGAAGAAATTTAATCGTGCGACCAAGAAATGTGATGCCGTTTAAAGTGACGCAGATGGATCCTGAGAAAATCTAGTTAAAATAGGTGCGAACGTGTCGGCTTACGTTCGATTACGATCGCTCGATCGTATCTAACGAGACCGCTTTATTCGAAACGATTTCAGCAGATGCGAATTGCACGTTGGAAAAAATGCATGTGATCCTTCACGCGATCTCCGATTCTGATTTCTCGAGATCTGAAGAGATTCGATTATCCGACTCGCTTGTAATTGGAACCCTTTGCAAGATCCTCATTGTGCGAATTTTAGAGAATACTTCTCCATAATTCTGATATTAACGTAATTTCATGAATGTGCAACGTTACGGGACAATGCATTTCAGATGGTTGCTACATGTTACATTGAATACATAAAGGGATATTACCCGGTCATCCGCCCGTCTATCCAATCCGGCTTTTAATTAATTATTCATGCTTCGAAAACTGATACGTCTTCGAAGAAACGGTACTTGAAGATATCTCGTCGCTGCATCACATTTACAGTTATAAAGGGAAAGAATCGATTATTGAATTATCTCCGAGATTCTATTATCGTCGGGCGAGAAAGGAGCGACTGTCGTGCTAATTTACTTACATGCCCTGTAACTCATTATTACGGCTGTAAATCTACCGCTAAAATTGTGCTCGTGAGGAGATGAAACATGAATATTTAAGGTTCTTTGCCCGGATTAAGAGATCCGGTATTCCTTGAATAACGAAGCCCACCCGTTCTCTCTCTCTCTCTCTCTCTCTTCTTCCATCCCTCCTCTCACCCTCTCAGTTTCATGCGCCACCCATTCTCCACCGCAATTCGGTGCCGATGCACCGGAGGCCGTAAACGTCACAAAAAGAAACGACGCAGAGCCTTCGCTTCTGCCGCTCGCGATCTGCGGAATTACACGGTTTTCGCGCGGGTAAGCGAAGCCGAAGGAAATATTAGCCG
The DNA here is from genome assembly GCA_011638315.1 of Tetramorium parvispinum. Classification (NCBI taxonomy): domain Eukaryota; kingdom Metazoa; phylum Arthropoda; class Insecta; order Hymenoptera; family Formicidae; genus Tetramorium; species Tetramorium parvispinum. Next base: position 7,702 of record VBVR01006010.1, read on the forward strand.
CTGGTGCGAGCGAGATGGGCGGATATCGATTTTCGGTCGCGCTAATAAATAAGCGCATGCGTCCCGCGCGGCGCTTATACCGGGTGTACCGTCGGAATAACGAAACTCCCGTTGCGTTGCTCCTCCGTGGATTCCCAATGCGACCTCGCGGAAATTATTCCTCGAAAGTCCCTCTTGACACGCGACTTCTCCGGTCTCTCGCGTCTCTTTCCCTTTACCATTATATTATTTGACGACCACTACTTTGACGTTCGCACCAGGCGCGCAGATACGAATATTTTTACTTGGCTGTTGTAATTTTCAACGTAAGAAAAAGAGAGAAAGAAACAGCCGTGTATGTGTGTGTGTATATATATATATATACGTGTACATATACATATACATATATATATATATATGTATATGTACATGTATCGTACAGACATCTCGAATCGGAGATTTACCCAACTAACTAGCACAGTGAAACTATGCAATAATGCAACGTTTCGCGCAGCGCGAGAGGGAGGAAGCAAGAAAAATCGACAAAAACAACATACAAAGGGCGAGTTTTATCCCCGTTGGGAGTGAGAGGCCTTGCTAAAATTACACAAGTCCAATCGGTCTCTCGGATATCCGGATTTAGCACGAGCGAGTGATAAACAATCGTGCCGCACTCAATCGCTAAAAAATTCAGAGGTCTTCCCTGGACGAATAAAGATGGGTCCTCCAGATTACATTAGCCTAGTTAACTTCGCCGTAGAATGGGGATCATCGCGCCGCTCGCTTTTCCGTCCTTCTCGATGTGTCCTCCGGGGACTGAATCCTTCTTTCGGTGTCGTAAAGAACCGAGGAGAGGAGATAAGCGCTCTCGTGGCCGAGAGACGGAAGAAGTTTTGCGCGGAGGAACGACGGCGCGAAAAAAGGGACGCGTCACCCTCGTCGCCGTCGACTTGAGCAAGGTTAATAAATAATGACGTACGTTTCTGGATCGTCTACACGCACGTCGGTTTCTCGCGGTTGGGACGCGCGACGCGTGCCACATACATGTCAATATATAACGGAATCCATGATTCCATATTACTGTTGCTGCTGCTGCTACTGCTGCTGTTGGTATTCCTCGCGATTCTAACTCCCGTTGCCGTAGTATCTGCCTTCAGGGGATGAAATCTATCCCGACGCGTGCAACTGGTACCCCAATTACTCGACGAGGGTCGTTAGTCGCAAGCCACCCTTCTCTCTTTCTCGCTCACCCAGCATCTCTCGTTCGCCAGGCACATCGCGCGACTTTGCTGGTGAATACTTAAAACCACTGCTCTCCGTCGCTGTATGCTACATAAAGTGGCGTGTAAGGGATGGCGCGACGAGATTTAACGAGCACAAATTACTGCTTTCCTTCAGTTAGGAGAGGGGGGGCGAAGATTCAATGATATACAGAAGCTCCGAAAGGAATCAAGCAATTGGCGAGCTGTTTCAGGAGCTTGAGATTTTAATTAACTTTGTTGGTGTAGGACTTTTCAATCATTATATATCTTTTTTCAGATGTTATTTCTTTTCTGACAAACGTTACAAAAACGTGTAAAAAAATCTTTGTTATTTGTTGAATTATTTTAATTTTTGTGTTCTTCTGCTGCATTATCGCAAGATGAGTATTGTTATAATTCATTTAATAATTATTCTTTCTCTGCTGTACATACAAATAATATTCTATACGGCAGTTTAATAAAATTACCAAAATTTCTGTTTCTATTTTACACACCATTTTTTCCCCATATAAAAACTCCACCTCATACGACAATTTAAATTGTCCAGCAGTTTAAATTGTCCCAGGCTAAGTGTTAATCGTGATAAGCGCTTAAAGCTGCGGCTTACACGCGTTACTTTAAACGTACAGACGATTTTCCGACGGCGATACGTAAGTCGTTCACCGATCTCGCGACTCTCGCCAAGAGAAAAGTATTCTGGTTCTCTTTCTTTTTTTCCCATTTTCGAGCAGAAACTCATCGGGGCCCTCTCTCTTTCTCTCTCTCAAATATCGATCGACCGAGATTTCAGGCGCTTCTCCTCACGCTCGTAAAATTAAGCTCGCACACGTTACCTCCTGTATCTCCGTGAAATCTTCCAAACTGTCGTGCCCGCGTGATAGTGAGGGGATACGTATGCGCAGCTATCGAAGGTCTTTTAAGAACACGTACGGTTACGAATGCGAGATAAAGGGCGCACCACTACTCCCCGATTTGATCGATAAACCGATAGTATAATACATTTTAGATAACGCAATGTGTCGCCCGATACAGCAGTTCTCAAACATTGTGGCATCCGCTATCCCCCGCCGAATATCGGCATTGAGTGCTTCAATACATGAATTTAATTGCTCTCTATTCTCGCGTCATAGACAGAATCGATAACATTATTAGAATTAGTGTGTTACGCAATATATAGGTTTGCAGTAGTACGGATATAGCTAAATTCGTAAGCAAATTATTGATACGATTAAAAGCATTTTGCGACTCTTATAATATAATTCTTTATATGCATATGTGTGTATATATGTACATATATATATATATATATATATATATGGGTATTAATTTGTAGCGAAATATCAATATCGACAACGATACGGTGTACCGGGAGTACTTCACGAGAGCCGTACTTTACGATGCATTTAAAAAACGCGCTATTAGCATGAATAAATGAAATAATAAATACAGATTAAACGCGAGGAGCAGCCTCATATGTAGGAATTAAAGCCAAACGTAACTACAAAATTTGCGTGATATTTATTCCGCCCATTCCCACCGTGACGTTTATCATTTTTAGCACGTGTCCGTCTGACATTTATGATATCCCATCAACGGATTAAGATCTTTATCCGCGTATTTACATTTTTCCCTGACATGGACCTATCCTCTCTCCATCTCTCTCTTTCTCTCTCCTTCTTTCCCTCCTTCCTCCTCCGAGAAACGCAATTCAATTTCTCGAACACGCTTAACAATCTAACTTTCCTAAGTACCAGCTAACGTAATGCTACGTGATGTAATGGAGTAATGGCTGATGGCATATCTCAAATTATTATCAAATCATCGCTCGAGGCGGTATCAAAATTGTCTTCTCAAGATGTCCTATCTTCGGCGGGCGAGCCGGGATATTATATGTTAAAGAAGCTTATCAGACGGTTTCACGGTCGAGTTGATGCCCGGCGATAGCGGCGCCCCGGTAGGGAAAGGTAAACACCTCACAGGGAAAACTCGCCGGCGACGGCGACGTGCCTATTGACTTCTCCGGGACTAGTG
>VBVR01006011.1:0-10973 GCA_011638315.1 Tetramorium parvispinum
TATATTATATATATATATATATATACATATATACTGTATTTAAGTTTCAGTACATTTGGAAAGTTTTTGTTTTTCGAAGTACTCATAGAAAGTTCATACCTGTTTTGTTTAAAGTCGAGTCTATTTGAAAGTTTGTTTAAGTATTCATAGAAAGTTCAAAACTACGCCGATAGATTGGAACCCACTTGTAAGATATTTAATCCCATCGCTAAATAAATGTAAGTCTTTCTTGCCGTGCCATAGTGTGCAAGCGCTCGTAGTAACGTGAGCGAATATTCCGAATATGACACAAGTATACATGTTGCATTGTCATACGCACCATTTGCCGGAAGTATGTTCAGTTCTGCACCACCGGGAAGTCTCGTCAATTCCGAGCCGTTACCACCGACGAGCGTTACACCACCGACCATCTTATGCGTGTTCTGCGTATCTGTCGTTCTTATTCTCGTTTGGGCGTCTACAAAGGATGAAATAATTATTCGAGAAATACAGAATTCATTTATATCCTATCTGTTGCTCACAGAAATTCTAAAGTAAAGATTGTTCTACCAGGATTCCCCAGTCGTACATCCAACGAAAAGTATGCATATAGTCTCTCTTACAAGATTGTGTATGTGTTAAATCTGTTTACCAAAAGCGTATACTCACTCGACACATTCAGCGCGGGCGAATGCGTGGCGAGAACCAACGATCGACCTTCGTTCCCTGAGTGCACGAAGGTAACTGGTCTAACGTCGCTCGCGGACGATTGCACGGCCAGAGCCAGCGGTCTGTCGTTGTTGGATAGATTGGAGTGCACGAACGTCACTCGGTTGTCGTTAGGGGTGGACGAGTGAACGACCAGCGCCACGGGTCTTGGCTCGCTTCCAGTATTCGATTGTACAGCAATCAGCGGCGGTCTGGACTGATCCGAGGAGTTCTGTACTGCCAATGTCAGGGGCCTAGATTCGTTGTTGCCGGTAGTATGGGTGACCAACAGCTGTCGCGTATCGCCCGGTATTACTCTAAGTCCTGGCCCGATATGCTGCAGAGCGGGTACGATAGTAGCAAGACCTTGACTCGTGTTCAACATTTGAGCGCTGATCGGTAGGTGTAGCTGATGCGGCTGTTGCACTATACTGGCGGTAGGCGACGTAGCGACTTTCTCCTAAAACGAATATATTATTTTCTTGATCCTTCTGCAGGTCTTTAACACTTATAATGCTAATGGATCTATATAAGTATATATTTCTCTTTTTTTTTGGCAAATTTACCTTGAATGTGCTATATGAACTTTCATACATGTGTTCCAGGCCGAGCAAAAAGCTAAATGAAAACGAAGGAATGAACTTCCTTCGATAAACGTAACGTCGCGAACGAACCTTTTATATCAACAATCGTTGTGCATTAAAGAAAAATACCTTGTTACATTTTTTTGTATTAATCGTAAATATGTTCTAGCAGAATTGTTAGTAGAACAGTGAAACAATTGTTAGTGAAAGATAAATATTTCCTGACTTCTTTCGGTTTTTCTAGTCACTTTTTGAAAAAATTCATTAACTGAAACATGAGCATTGAATGAAAACAAAGAAAAAAGTATTAAAATTTCTATTAATTCAAAACAAATATTTTGTCTTTGTATTGCACATTATTTATTAAGATTTAAGTATCTTATCAAACCACTGTTTTAATTACTGTTTTAGAGACGTTCTATCTTGATTAATAATTTTAAGAAACATTCAGCAATATTTATATATGAAACGAAGATAAAATATTCCTCTCGAAGTAAATTTATTCACGTTTAAAAAATGCATAATTATTGAAGCGTTGTAAATATTTTATATAATTGTTTACAATCTAATTATGAATAATTTGCAAACATTTATTAACTATAATATCTTGACTCTTGCAAAAATATTATAGACTTTTGTCAAGATATTTTATTCCGATAGTTTTTTTAATCTATATCTGTTAACTTTCTGCAAATCGCTCATTACAAAGTTCATACAAAAAAATCATAAAAAATATTTATGCTTCTTTAATTTAAAAAGCTTCATTTAATAATGTTTGAAGAAGCAATTTAAAATTTAGAATTGATATGTTTTAATAATTTCATCTTAGATTAATAAAGGAAAAGTATATTTAAGGGCCCAGAGTACTAGGGCTCATTGGGATTTTTGATCAGGACATCATACTAAAATTTCAATGAATTTGACCGGGGTCACTTTTCCATAAGAATCGTGTGGGATCCTTTGTCGAATCTCTTTTCCCGATTTTGTTTTTCCTAATTATTTTTTAATTCCCTAACTTTTTATAATAGTTTTCCCTGACCACTAGCAATTCTTGTTTCAAGTTCGTGATTATTTATTCTCTTTAGCTTGATTTGAACAAATGTATGAAAAAATATGTAATTTATAGTGAGTATTATTATCAATTGTATAGGAAATTGCTTTAGTTTTGGATAGCTTAATTATTATTGAAATAATTATTTTAATGGTAGTTAACAAATTATTAAATATATAATACGTTTATAATACACAATACGAGATTACAAAATAAGAAATTGTTTCAAATAAAAAATTAAAAGAAATATTTTTATAATGTTCTCAATGCCAATTTCAAATTTTAACGTAAGCAATTTAAAAAAATGCAACGATTAAGAAAGCATGTCATTCGTTTTCAAAGCCATTTCCAGTCAACAATCTGTAAACGGCTCTGCAAACGAATGATAATTTGCTCTGGCACCAATTTATTGTAAAGTCGCAATAATTGCGACTTCACCTTGGATATGATGCGGGAAAATAAATTTGTCATTTTATCCAGTTTGAGGAAAAGAGAAACGTACCTGCGTTGGGGTAGAAATGCTGGATGCGGGAGCCGTTCCGGCAGTTGAACTTACAGGTGGACTCTCTCTAGAGCCACGCACAAGATTCAGATCCTGCGTTTGGCAAACGACACCCGTGGTCATGACCTGATTATGAATATTGGAAGTCGTGCTAGTGGACTGCAATGTTTGCGAAGAACTGGCCGTCGTTACGCTATTTAAACTGCTCGTGTTGCTATACCTCGTGCCACCCCGTGGTAGTCCAGTAATATCAACCTCCGTAATTTCTAAAATTTGTTAAAAAGATATTTGTTAGGCAAAACATGTTACTAAAACAAATTTTCTTTTACAAAATAAAGGAAGAAAAATTACTTCTATAGAGAAACTTTTTGAAACAAGAATAAACAAAAAATCGAAGTAAAAATTAAAAAAAAAATAGAATAGAGAATATTATAGATAAGATAAAATGAATTTTTTTTCTCAAAATAACATTTCTACACATTTTTCATTTAATATTTTTGTAAATAATTAATAATACATCTTTAAAGGCATAATATCTGTTTTTAAATTTCAAATAAGTGAATGTTACAAACAATCTATCTACAAAACAAAAACGTTTTATTTGTGAAAAATCCTTCCATTATGAGATAAAAAATAGTATTTTACAGTATAAATACCTATATTTAACTATGCTATTCATTTTTTGAAAAAAATTTTTTTTCAAAAATTCACCCTTTACACTCTTTCTACGTTGATTATTTATTACATTAAAATTTTAATTTTTCTGAAATTTGACATAAATGTAGAGGGGATAAATACATAAATTTAGAAATTTCAGTTGGTGCCCAAAAACGGTTTGAAGGAGTAAAAGTGCGCTTCAAAGGTAGAGACATTTTTGCCTTTTTTCAATTTACAGCCATGGTTTGGCCAAAATTATTTGCCATCCTATTAAAATAAGGTTTCCTCAAAAATAACATTTCAACAATAATAGCAATACATTACAACGTAAATAATTGTCGGTTATATCGTTTGTTAGAGCAAAGTTTGAACTTTAAGAAACCATTTTATAAATTGCTATATGATAATTTTTAACGAAGTTGTGAGCAATCAAATTGAAAATGTCTATTTTAACAATTTTTTGTTTAATCCTTGATAACTCAAAAATAAGAAAGCATAGAGAAATTTTATCAGAGAAAAGAATTGTAGAGAAAACTTTAATCTTTCATACGAAATAGTTAAAAATTTTTTCAAAATGTTTCTTGTGCTTGTTTAGGCTTGACACGCCTAAAAGACAATAAAATTTTTTGTTCTGTCCAACTGGTCATTTTTTTATATGCAAAAATTAGCAAAATTTTAAGAACTTAAATATCATATAGATTGTCCGAAAACGAAAATTTTAAGCTTTAAAATCCTTTTTTAAAATTTGGATTTCGAAAACTTTTGAGTTAAGTTAAAGTTACAGTAACTTGAATTTTGCTTATTTTTTGAAGAAGTGTCAAGTATTATCTCAATTATTGTAAATGACTTAGAAAAAATTTGAGAAGCTTTTCAACTATTCCATGTGAAAAAATGAAGTTTTCACCACAATTCTTTTCTCTGATAAAATTTCTCTGTGCTTTCTTATTTACGAGTTATCAAAGGTTAAAGAAAAAATAATTAAAATAGACATTTTCATTTTGATTGTTCACAACTCCGTTAAAAATTATCATATAGTAATTTGTGAAATGGTTTCTTAAATTTGAAACTTTGTTCTAACAAACGGTATAACCGACAATTATGTGTTGTAGTGTATTGCTATTATTGTTGAAATATTATTTTTGAGGAAACTTTATTTTAATGGAGTGACAAATAATTTTGACTATGTATCTCGTAAATTAAACAAAATATAAAAAAAGATTTTATATAAATATAAGATAGATGTTAAACAAAAATATGTTAATTTTATAGGAGTATGTGTAAATACTAGATACATAAGAAGTCTAATTATATTGAATTTCAATTATATTAAAAATTTTTTTAATTAAAAAACAATTTTTATTCCAAAAATAAATAGCACAATTAATTAGAGGTATTTATACTGTAAAACTTTTATATTAAATATTTTTTTATATTTTGTTTAATTTACGAGATATATCGAAAAAAAGGCACAAATGTCTCTACCTTTAAGGGATACTTTCACCCCTTTAAACCGTTTTTGGCACCAACTGAAATTTCTAAATTTATGTATTTACGCTCTCTACATTTATGCCAAATTTCAGTAAAATTGAAATTTTAACGCAATAAATAATAAACATAGAAAGAGTATAAAGTGAATTTTTGAAAAAAATGAATAGCATAGTTAAATAGAAGTATTTATACTGTAAAACTTTTATATAAAACATTTTTTATATTTTTAGTTTACGAGATATATCGAGAAAAGCAAAAATGTCTCTACTTTTGAAGGATGGTTTCATCCCTTTAAACCGTTTTTGGTCACCGCTTTAAACCCCTTTAAACACCAACGAAAAATTGCTAAATTCATGTGTTCACCCCCTCTACATTTATGCCAAGTTTCATTAAAATCTGAATTTGACACTCTGCGAGGTTCCCTTGTTAGATTTGTAATAATGACATGTAAGGGTGACTTCTTTAACAAAAAAAAAGTGTTTAATCTCCTTTTCACCTTGTAAAAAATATTTTTTATAGAACTTTCAAATATTTTATTTATTTTATTATAAAACAATGAATAAAATAATAAAAATATGTTAAATTATATTTTAATTTTATCTTATAAACATTTTTAATTAATCGTCTCAAATTTTTGATCAGCAGAGACAAATATATCAGGATAGCATATTTATTAACTATTGAAATTATTTATTTAAAAAATTTAAAATATTTGTAACGTTTTGAATTCGTCCAAATAATTAAACCAATATATCGGTACATTGATAATCGTTCAATATTTCCGATAGCTTTTTGTACTATTTTAGAATACCACAAAATTAACATAAAATTCTGATATATCAATTTTTTGTTTATGCTATCCTATACAGGTTTTTTAGGAATGGAGACGTTAACATAATGTGAATGCAGCACTCTTACTTTCGATGTTAATTTCTTATGAATAAACAGAAATACTAATTCAAAATTAAAGCAATAAATTAATATATAATTAGCCCTTAATTGTGCCGTACATCTTGTGTGATCGAACATTTTTTAAATAATGGTGATGAATTCATAGGGATGCGAAATGTATCGTGTGTAACAGCGACGACATCGGACGATATAAGTTTAGAGAGGAGTGCGTTGCTATTACGTGCCGTGTAGCGTGATACCGATGGCCGTGTGATCATGTGGAACCGATATAGGTAATGTGTCTCGCACAAAAATGTAATGCGTACAGAGATCAAGAGATGTGATAGCGTCAAATTCACGCGCAACAAAGTTTCGCAGAAGAACAATAAGATGCAACTTAGCTATATACATATACGCGAGATCCCAAGACAAAACCCGGTTCATATTTTCGTTTTATCTCATTAATAGTTGAATCAATTGAGTTCTAACAAGGGGTCAATCCTTTTCATATAAAACATAGGGGCTATTTTTAAACAGCTAAAATTCAGCGAAAAATCATCATATAAAAAAAACATTTTGAAACTTGAAGTTTCAATTTTAACTATTAGTAGTTAAAAAAAATTCTTATCTTCCTTGTTCTATGCTTTAAGAAAAAACATATTATTTTGTACTTTAAAGTTACGTATTTTTTATATTCTACAGTTCGATAAAAAAATTTATTTAAAAAAATGTTATACAAGTATCAAAAAGTATTACATTTTATTTACAATTCTTTTCTTTAAAATTTACTACAATTTTTTTATCAAGTTACATGACTTTGAAACTTTACATTTTTTGAAAAATGACGGTCACCACCGGCATTAGCATCAATGTGAATCTTATGGAAATTGTCACTTGGACACATACATCATGCGCGCGTGTGCGTGTGTGTAATTTATCTTCAATAATATATTATATGCTTATTTTGCAACAAACATATTACGCGCATGTACACGCACACATGCAAGCAATATACACAAAACACTACTACTATCGCACACTCATACGTACATATGAATGAAAATATCGAAGTAATACTAATAGAAGTATTTTCGTATATATGAAAATATTGTAGTGTGAACAATGGTAAAGTTTTCTTTAATGTCAGCGACATATGAAGTATTCAATATCTAAAGAGTGAACTCCAGTTGCGCACAAAATAAATCGGACATAACAGTTTAAACGAATCGAACACAGGACCAATCGGACACAATAAAAAATGGACACAATTCCTTCCATTTAATACCATTGCATAAATGGGTAAATAATTCTTTAACTAACGCTTATAATTGATTATATTTTAAATTATATTTTAAACCTTTATATTTAAAAAAAACTTTCATAAGAAAAAATGGCACGCGCTTTCATTAATTTTTCACGTATTTTCATGCTAGAATTTCGTTCGTTATCCTTGAATTTTGAGACTTGTATGTATATGAGCATGTGTAAAATACATCATGTGCAATTGAGACAGCGATCAGCAATCACTCAAATTAAAGGGAAGAGATCCTGCTATAAGATCCAGATAACAGAAATTCTTAAAGATTTTATGCGCGCCAGATGTAACGTAGTAAAATCGTGTTAATTGTGAAAAATTTTTATTTTGACGGATTATTTGATCGAGCTTTATTATTGTGCCATTTCGTGAAAAAAAAAAAAAAGATTATTAAAATCGCCAAAAGCATTTGAAAGAAGTTTCAAGCTTTAAAATGTCTTTTAAAAAATTAAAATGCGATGAAATTTCGCAGTGCTATGTGCGTTTGAAATTATGTAAAATTTTGACATAAACGTATGCAATAATTTTGTTGAATAGTGTATTTTGAATGAAGTTACCAACCACCTTAATGAGTTGATTGTACTTTGTGCATTTTGCAATTTCCGCTATACCACTACAACAATTTCTTGTGGAATATTATTAAATTCTATTCAAAATCAGCATGATCGATAAAGAGTAAACGAGGAGTAGCTCTTTAAAAACTTATCCAAAGCTTATCCACATTGGACTAAGTAAGGAGAGATTCTCAAAAAACTGTCGAAGTAATTTGATGAGGAATTTAAGGCGGACTTTTAAAATAAGAAATTTTCAGAATAGCGATTCTTTAAATAATACAGAATTGATCTTTAAATTTTTAGCATACCCTAACTAAACTAAGGACCAATTTCACAGTTAGACTAACCGACAGTTAAAGTTATCAGAGTGGCCAATAGATATTACTGACTGAAATTTCAAGTTAAGTAAAGCAAAGTTTTCATATCCATTGGTCATCCTGCTAACTTTAATCATAGTTAGGTCTAACCGTGGTTAGATGAAATTGACTTAAGTTCAAACAAGAGTATTGGAAAAACAAAAACAATTTTCTGATTAAGAATGTGGGAAATTTTTCATAAAAAAATTGAATATGACGTAAATATAATAAATTATGACAACTTTTGAACCAGTTGTCAAAAAATTATGAAATTTCATACAGATGAGTAACATCTGATAGTAACAATTGAAGAGTGAAAGAATGGCATACCAAAAATAATTCTGCATATGCTCACATCAATAATTTCCAATATTTTAATTCTGAAGTCTGAAAAAACACCTTTAACGACGCTTATGATTTTCATCACCAAATAAAACTCTCATCGTTTCAAATTTCATAAGAATGAAGTGGCCGAAAAATGACAACTTTCCAAAAGTATTTATAGTTGATTCACAATTATATTCTGCAATTATATCCTACACTTTAGTCATTAACAAGTTTGCCTTTATTTTCTATAACTTCCTGTCATCTTTCAAATCTGTCATCGGTCAAAGGATTCCGCACTAAACATCATGAAAATGAACCTCGATTAAAATGAAATTTGAAATATGTTGTACACTTTGGGTCACTGAACAAAAAGTTCCTGAGGCAAAATGTCAAAAAATGGATAATTTCGTTTCAACTCTTCAAATATATAAAAACATAATTAACCCTTAAAAGCCCAAGGTCAGACCAGCAAAGATATCACTTTCGGATCAATGCGGTTATCGTTATAAGAGAACAATATGAATTTTTAGTCAACAAAATACTTTAAAAATAATTTGTTAATGACAGTATTATTTAAACAATTTAAACACATTATTGTTTACAAAAACTGATTGCTGATTAGAATTTTGTGGGAAAAATCATGATAAAAATATAGTGTTTGTCTATACAGTAAAAAAATTATCTTTTTAAAAGAGGTAAAAAAGACGCCAAGTGTATGCACTCATAAAAAAAGAACTGTTTTTGTGTTTAACACTACAAAATATGTGATGTGATTTTTAAAATACAAGATAAAAAAGGTGCCAAGTGTGTGCTTCGAATCGCACTTGGCGCTGCTAAACTGCTCAAACCACGTGTGTGTTAATTTTAAGAAATCGCTATGACACCTGTTTGTCCTTAAAATACATGATTTTAACTTCATTCAGAAATTTTTATGCAATAAAATATTCAATAGCGTCGTCACAGCACACTTAAAGATACTGGGATATCTCACACTCCGTGTGCTCTTTACGTAATTTTTCGGAGGTGCCCTTTACGGTTAAAAATGTAATTTTTTTTTTACTGTATAGGAAAACATTATATTTCTATTATGGGTTTTCTCACAATATTCTAATCAGCAATCAGTTCTTGTAAACAATAATGTGTTTAAACTGTTTAAACAATACTGTCATTAACAAATTATTTTTTAAGCATTTTGTTGATTAAAAATTCATATTGTTTTCCTTATAACGATAACCGCATTGATCTGAAAGTGATATCTTTGCTGATCTGCAGCCCACAGGCTTTTAAGGGTTAATTATATTTTTATATATTTTAAGATTTGAAACAAAATTGTCAATTTTCATCGGGGCCTATTTTCATGATGGTTAGTGCAGGGTCCTTTCGGATTTCATTGGGGAGGGGGGCATCAATTTAGAGATAATACAACTGATCTTTTTTTTCAGCTTTATCTCAAGTGTGTAGAAACTGATCAACCAATTTATCAATCAACCAATTATTTTGTAAGTTCTTTTCGCATCTGTGAATTTTCATTAAATAATCTTTGCAAATTATTAACCTCCAATTTTCGCGATGTTTCAAAGCATGATCGATTACTAACATTAAAATCATCGGCTTTAAATCGTCAAAACCAATATTTGCAAGTATTGTGACAATAACTTCACCAAGAATAGAGCAAATTTATTTGCATTTAACGGCCGGCGCCGCTTTTTCCTTGTTAGAACTGGTACTATATGCAATCATGTATATTACTGTTTTATCACATTATTGAAGTATACGAAATTGTAGAGAAAACTCTAATCTTTCATGCGGTAAAGTCGAAAATTTCCTCCGATTTTTTGTATCGCTCGTGACACGTCTTAAAGTAATCAGAAAATTTTTCATTTTGTCCAGCTTGTCGTTTTCAGTAGGTAAAAATTACAAAAATAATAGGAACGTAAAAATCATATAGCTCCTTCAAAAATAGAAATTTCAAGCTTTAAAATGCTTTTTTTTATTTGCATTCCGATAACTTTTAACGAAGTTACAATTGCTTGAAATTTGCCCATTTTTTGAATAAATTTCGGGTACCCCTTAAATCTTTTGAGGAGTATATATATATATGGGACGTTCCACGTCAACCGGGACAAGGCTCTGGACAAAATTTCTTGCAGCCCAAAAAAACGTTTGAGGTCTCAAAATCTTCGTGTTGATGTATACTTTTAAATGCAACGTGGCCTTTTGCAAAAATCCAATATGGCGGACATATATAACGGCAACAATGTATGAAATGTGCAGACTATTTAACACTATTATTTATTAAAATGCGAAAACTGTTCGCAACGGCTTGAAATTGATCATTCAGGGGTTTTCGAGGTCTCTGATCAAGAATCTGAAGTCAAAATTTAAAAATTCAAAATGTCGGATTTAATATAGCGGCCATATACCCAAGTATCCCATTCTAAACTCAAATTGCTCACAACGGCCTGTAAAGTATTCCTCAGGGTTTTTTGAGGTTGTTGATTACTAATATAAATCAAGATTTGTTAATTTGAAGTAAAGGTTTCAATATGATGGTTATATAT
>VBVR01006012.1:0-10972 GCA_011638315.1 Tetramorium parvispinum
GTGTTATCGACTGTGTTGGATAATGGATGTGCCTACGTAGTTCTACGTCCACGTTTGGCGCGGATGCTAGGCCAAATATCGGTCCCACGAAAAAGGCCGGGATGGCCGCTCTCTGATTCTCTCTGGCTTACGTGTTTCTCATTTTGAGTGCAGAAAGTATACTTTAGTGCAGTTGTAAAGAACAAACCTAAAATTTTGCTCACAAGGATCATAATACAATACGATGGCTTTGATGAAGGAGCTCGGCGGACTGTCAACGCAGTTGTTACGAAACAAAGCGTGTTTATACGCCACAGTGAGATGTTTTTCAGACAAACGTAAGTAACTGTACATATCCACTTCAACTTAATTTTCTTCACGCTTCGTACTAACGAAGCTGCTGCTCTGCTGAGTATTAGCTACTTCGATGAGGTTAGACTTGTTGTTATTATATAATTAAAGTCATATGTATCGCCTCCGATAGGAAATACAGAATAAAACTCAATGTAAGGATGTGTTATAAAAACGCGCATGTAAGAACGTGTGATCGTAAAGGAATCTTTGGAGAATTTAGCTAAATACACAGAATGAAACTGACTGAAAATTCCGTATCGTTTGTCATCAGCAATGCCATGGAATCAACTCTGGATGCCGAAGGAATATTCGGAGAAGGATCATGACAAAATTGCCGAAAAGTATCACATGCATCCGAAGGATTATAAGCCCACCGAACACCTCGGTGATTATCCCAAGCTGCCCATGATAGGACCTGCAGCTAAAGACCCGTATTATCCGTACGACATACCGACATTTAGAAAAAATTATCACGAACCGGTGAGTTTGCGTATACGAGGAGCTCCTGAAGTTTATCACGTTCTCTAGTATCTCCTGTGTTTTCCTTTCTAGATACACGAAAACTTTGAAATTATGGGCGAGGATCGTTACAGTTACGGTGTCCGCCACAGAATCGATCCGTATTTGGCATCAGCAATATTTGTTGCGGTTCTACTCGGTGGCGCATTGATTACTTACTTGTTAGAACCTTATAAGTCCTTCATACCAAGAGTCAGTACTTCAGAGTTATCATTGATTAAATCAGTGGTTTAACTGAATATCTTAGTATTTTATGAATGTATGTTTTAGATGGAGAAGCAGATGCCACAGAGGGGTGCAGTACACTATTCATTTGAACCAACAGATTCGTGAAAATAAAATAAGTAGCCTCAAGTAGACATAACAGACTTGTATGAGAAATACAATGTCAATTTAATATATAAACATACTAGTTGTAATATATGAATGGTATTCATATTACAACATATGTCTTTGTTATGTTTCCGCAACATCTGAATTTTCGTAATTAGTTATAATTTTTTCCTTCTTTATTTGTATTATAGTTTTCAATCTTTACTTTCTGAAGAAGCAATAAATTGTAAATTGATATTTTACCAGGATTAATTAATCCATAGACTCCAACTCAATCCCAATTTCATGATATTTAGCAAAATATAAAAAAACTGATTTTCTACGATAAATGAAACTCCATAGCTGCAACTAAGAATTGAAGAGCATAAATTGATTAAATAGTATTTAAAAATATTTCAAAACTCAATTTCTTTAAATATCTTACTATCGATTTCTTCATAAAATTATGCTGGTATCACATATATAAAAATCTTTGATCCATTAATATTCTGATGTTTTGTTCTTGCTTCTATTATAGGTAATCGAGACGCGTGGCTAGCTACAAAACTGGAGAAAAGTACCATCGACTAACACATTTTTATTTCACTTCTTCGTACATTCATTACAAAGAAAGCAATAACATTTGACCCGAAAACTTCTTACGCATACAAATCGTCAGTGTGCCCGTAATACAAAGGAAGGAGGGAAAATATATCCGCGTAAGATATCTCGCAAAGGGACGATTGAACATCGCATCGACATGGAAAGATACAAATTGTATCCGCCCTACCATGACGTACGACAACATCACAAAGTATGACCTGTACTAAAAATACAGATAGAAAAATATGACGATAGGCTACGGAATAAATTGTATACGATGAGAACGCGTGTGAGCACGATGTTCGATTTTTCTCCTATGTATGTGTATGTGCCTCGGTTAAAAACCTGCCACGGCTATCATTACGTAGCACGTAATCAAGAGGGACGTCGCGGAGAGAGAGAGACACTTAGTAATATCACGTACTTACAAATGATATGCTTAATCAATTGTCTGTTTTTTTTTCTCAACAATCACCCCGTTACGGTGTACATGACAGTTTCGTTAAATCCCTATGTACGAGACACATATATTCCGTAAAATATTGAATGAGGTGCTCCGCCGCCTTCCTCCCGACGTCTAAACAGTCTAAAAAAAGTACGTCCTGTACGCTTCTGACAGATATACGAATATTGAATGTATCGCGAGTTATACAAAGATTCGACGCCGTCGATCGGGCAGCGATCGAGGCGTCGTGATTAGATCCCTTACATAGCGCTGTACGATTGTGCATTTTAATAAATTCCAAACTTCGTCGCGATTGTGCGAAGTAGCTGTGACAAAGCCCGAAGGAATTTTCCTGTTAAATGCAGCGAGATATTGCTTATATTTGAAAATGTGAGCGCTCGAAACATCGATTTTGTACCGCTATACTTTCTCTTTCGTTTCTCTCTTTATGTTCAGATTGGAGATTGCTAATTATTTTATTGACTATTGTTTCATATTCTCATACTGAATTATATGCACACCTTGAAAAGCCGTTTCTCTTTTTCGAACTGCAATTAGTTTTATACTTTTAATTAAAACAGCTCTCAAGTTGACAATCTCGGCTATTTGAAATGCACATGAATCGTTTTCTTTGCATTCTGCATGTGTGTATGTGTGTACGGAATGTTTCAGAAATAGATTGTCAAAATTTAAATAAAACTTTCATTTTATTCATGATAATAATGAAGAAGAGAACATATGAATTCAGAAACGCTTTCTTTCCGAATTATAAATGCTTTTTTTCTGTACATACAAGTATCTTTGTTTAAAAAAGAAACGATTTCCTTCAATATCTCACACCGACGTTTCACGGATCAATATTTATTTCTATTAATACAAATTAACTTTAATTTCGGTTTAACTTATTTTTTATCTGTTTCAAGTTTTAAGAATGATAAAAGATAGAAAATAAGTAATAAATAAAATAAACTCCGGATAAAGTTAATCTGCATTGCTGGAAATGGATATAAATTGTCTAAAACGTCTTTTTGTCTAAAAAAATCTTCACAAGCGATAAAATATTTTGGAGAATTTCTATAGCAGGAGTATCGTAGATGAGAATCTTAAAATGTCTCCCATAAATAAAAATTCAAAGGATCTAAATCGGAAGAAGGTGCAGACCATGTAATTGGTCCCCATTAGTCAATCCGCCGAACAGTACAATTGTTATTACGAAATTTTACTGTAAATAAAGAGTGTTTATAACTCAGAGAGAGAAAATATTTTTTAATTTATGTTCGTATAATTACTTTAATTTTTACGACAAGAAGAATATATTCCTAAAATTTAATCATCTATTTCTGAAATATCCTGTATATGTCTATATGTGTACATATATATAATGGAAAAATTTTTACATTACGATCATTATCCTGCTTGTGATTGCGCGGCGTAAGCAACTAAATCAATTTCTGGACCATTAACGTTGTATTATTTCAGTCAGTATCTTAATAAACACATCTTACACTCACTCTCTTCGTCCTCTAATATTTACTGTCCTATAAGTAGCGTTTTACGGATATGTCGTCTTTGTCGCTGCTGGCAATAAATACGAAATGCAAATCATACGAGAAGCGATCGAGACGTACGAACGGGATACGTACTCCTATGTATGCGGTGATACTTTCCTAAATATTTAACCGTGAGATCTACGCGAGTGCAAAGTTACATACATGTAATCTTTCGACGAAGGACTTGGTAAAACACATCGATAGCGATTATTACTTGTTTCGGTTTTTACTTATCGGATATTCGCTACGGGCGAAGACGCGGTCCAAACCGACGCAGGGGGTGCGGTAAGGCGAGTTTCCTTACGACGAATCGACGGATACTCGACCCTCCGCTTTTCCCCGAGACGGTTCTGCCGCCTTCCACTTCGACGGTACACGTAGAAGAACGTTAATTCATTTGTTCGGCGAGAATTATTTGATTTCAGTTTCATCGAGTTTCGACCCGCGCGCAAAATCCACGCCCGGCCGAAAGAAAAGGGGAAGCCCATGCACAACGGGAGGGAGGGCCAAATAATTTCGACGCGAACCCGTTTTCCGAGGTGAAAAAACCTATTTTTTTTTCTCCTCTTTTTTGTTTGTTTCTTAGAACTTCGAACGCTGAAGTGTACGTTTAAATATTGACAACGCAGTTCGTTCCGTATTGTTAGACTAGATTAACAACACATACGTATATATACACAATGGAATAAATATTGTACGATTGATCTTCGAGTGTTGCAAATAAGCCTCGCCTTAGAAGTCCGAGTATATGCAATAAATTACACGTATTCGATTGTGATTTTTTAAAGTTAACAGCGATCGCTCTTTAGAGTCCATTTCCGTTACAGACTGTTCCTCCGAAGCTAAAGACATTCAGCAAACGATAGAAAAAGAAGAGACGCAGATCACGTTATACCCGCCTACCCTATAGTTTATAGTCGCATAATCGAGCGTAAGAAGAAAGCAATTGCAGCAACTGTTTCTTCGTCTTCTTAGCAACTCAATTTTCTACTCGCAAAGCAGCTTAATTGCCTATCTAAAAGTCGAGTCTAATTTCTTCGTTGCACATTCAATGGATTCATCTCACTCGTATTTTGGTAATGCAGTACTTAAAAATTATATATTTACTTATACATATATTCGTATGTAATATGTAAAGGGGAAATTCTGCCGATAGTCTAACAAAATCTTCGCGCGATTATATAGAAATTATGATACAGTCCCGGTACGATACAATAGTCTTAGAAAGGCCTCTTCGACTATCACCAAAATTTCCAAAAATATCGTATAAAATATAAACATCAGTTGTGTATATCAACATCGGAAGGTAAAGATGTCATTAAAAGTCTACATGTAAAAATATAGCTGCCTTGAGAAAATAATCTGACAGAGATGAAAATAATAACGTAGACAAAAAATGCAAGTCGATTGCGTATAATCGCCATTGTCGTCCAACTCGCAATTCAATGAGAATATGGAAAAAAAAAAAATTATGTGCGAACCTAACGTGACATCACAATGATTCTCGATCAACTTAAAAATTATTAGTTCAATGCAATGCACTGTACATTTACGATATATATAATGGTAGATACACGCGCATAAATTCAATTATGTGTACAATTAAATTATTTACAGCGTTAATAGATCTCTGCTTACTTCTACATCAAGTAAATTATTTGACATTAGCTAGAATGAACAAAATCATAAGACGCACATTTGCATTCACTCGCGCATGGTGTGAACCAAACATTTACGATATATATGGAAGTAAAACTAAATATATATGTACTCTATCATTGCTATATACGTGTACTTACATATTATGCGTGTTGCTAATTACTTCTCCAAAATATTCTACATTTTATATTGCTAATAAGTGACATAAATAAACAGAACGTTATATATACAATTTCGCTTACACATATTAGCCAATTTTATCACAATAGTTTTTAACAAAAAATTTTCCTTTCTCCATACAGTTGCCATACAAGTCAAATAAATATAATCAATTATCAAGGATGAAGAGATCAAATTTTAATTTTCTATCTAAGTCTATGGATGAGAATTTACTTTGTAGAATTCAATCTATTGACACTAACTTTTATATGTATATGGCAGCCTTGCAACTACACTTTTAAAATTTTCGCGTATTTATCTTGGCAATTAATTTGTCTGGATTGTTATTACCCGTGTTTTATACTAGAACAACATCGATTGTTAACTAAATGCTTAGGCCCTTTTTGTTCCTGTAGGTATTACTAAATATTTTATAAATCTTGATATTATACATATGCATATATTAAGGATGAAGTTTGAGAAATGATAAATTATAACTAGTACGTGTTTATTAGCTATTTTACTAGCTATTATTACAAAGAAAATCATAAAGCCTAATTTTGCCAAATAATAAACTGAAAAGAGATAAAAAGACGGATTCATTCGTTTAATTCACTCTTTAAGACGAGGCACACAAATTGCTAAATTATTAAATGGCAATTATCTCTCACACTGTTATATCTAAGGGTAAAAGCTGTATCGATACATGTTAAATGTTAAAAAGAAATATAAGAGAGTACAGTGTGCTTTCAATGACGATGAAATTAATCTGATTTTCCCCTTTGTTCTACGGAATGTATCATGTAAGAGTTAATGTTCAATTTTGAGAAGGTCGAATTGAGGTTTTTTTAATTAAGAGAACTGCCTAGAACTACGATAAGTTACCGAATTAAATCAAAATTGTAATTAATTTCTTTTTCGTTATATACTTCATATTTAATTTACCTAATTACTAGGTAAACCATGTGATTTAAAGCTGAAAGCTCGGAGACCTATTAACAAATTGCCAACAAAAAATGTTTTCTCTATCATCATATACAATAGTATATGTAACAGTTGCGCTCAGTCGTACCATGTGTCCCAAAGTGTACGCGCACAGAGCGCAAACACGAGACTACGATGGCTCTACATTAATCAACGTAATTGGTGTTCATCCTTGTGTAATCAACAGTGTTCTGTTGACGCTCGAAAATTCGCTTATCTACATAAAGCTAGAAATGGACGTTCACATACATCTAAATAAATTAAACAGGAAAAAAAGGACACGTACTACTTTATACAATTCGCTAGCAAAGGCAAATAAATAAATTGTTGTTAAATGTATCTAGAACAGCTGAAGATCGGGGTTTCTTCTTCATTAATATTATGATAAACGTCGTTATACAGTTAAGTATAGATTGCATATCCTCATAGCAAATACGTTACGTCGGCTTGTAGCAAACGAAAAGATTGTTTAAAATGTATTGGGATGAAGATTGAGTTTACCTAAAATATCGAAATTTTTCTACAGTGGATTCGAGTTTTGATGTTTCGATCTCTGATTGATGCTCGCAAATTACGTTAAGTTAAATAACGTGTTATATTATATTGAATGTGTTGAATATGGAGTTCACAGTTTTGCATACTAAAATTTTCACGATGTTTAATAATATAATAAGATACAACCTCACAGAGGCTGTCGAACGGGGTAGACTCGCTAACCCTTTCACCGCTCTTAGAGCGTTGTAGAATTTTCTCTTGTTTCTTTTTTTTCCGCAAAAAAGTATATACCTACATAAATATAAATTTCCTAACTTCACTGTTTCAGCCTTTCGAGACGCAGGCAGTGAAAGGGTTAGGTATATTCTAGTTTTGCGGCTGTGCTTTCTTGCCACCACGTGGCTTGATGCTTTCGGAAATCTGCCACATTGCCTCCTCACAGAGGAAATCACTGAAGTTGTTGAAAAACGTCATAATGCGTTCGTGTTTCTTGAAAGAGTACGTGCTGCAAAATAATAATCACATGCAATAATTGTAGTACTGACATTCATTAAGGATTTGATAAGTAAAAATTTACCCTTTCTTAAATCTTTTCATATTTTCAACAATATTAAATTGTTGCCATCTCTTGGAGAAATTTATAGTGCCTTCTGGTAATAAATCGCTATTTCCAATATGCACAAACGTAAGATCTTGCAAAACAAGTCCACTGAAACAAATAAAACGGACATATAAATATGTTTTTGATAATCAAAGAATAAAATTTTGTATTTTTCAATAATAACAATATATTATATTCTTACATGTAAGGAATACATGGCGGTTGTGTTTCTGCTAGAGCTTGCCTATAAGCTCGGAAACTGCTTGAGCTATCAATGAGAGCACAATATTCCTTAAGACCTTCCGTAATGTGCTTTTGCCATTCAAGTCTCCTAATAGGTGCACTATCCAATGCAGATAATAATGCGAGATAGCTATTAAAATTATTAATCTTCCTAAGATGCTTCATTATCTTGATAAACTTCACGACATATTTCTCCCTATCTTTCGCCTCATTTTCTAATCGATGTTCTAATATCCTAGATCGTGCCCAGTATGACATTTTATTAAAATGTTCAGTAAATCTTGTGAGATTCGGACTTCTCTCTTCATTCTGTTCTTGCGCCCAAATTAGCACTTCCGGAATTTCTATCTTCATAAACAAATCGGCATCAAGTAATGTCATTTGTTCTGCAATCTGTTCGCTTTTAAAATCTAATAGGGAAGCTTGTTTCGTTGTTACACTTAGAGACGAGAGAATTGGTTGTGCTGCTTGTAATTGCTTCATAGTGTGCTTTTCTAAAATTTTAACTCGCAACGCTTTGGCCATAGTGAGATCTCCGCTGCACACTAATTGCTGTACAAATTCCATTAAAGTTTGCAGAAGAATATCATCAAGATCAGATATTCTGTAAAATAATTAATTATATCATAAATAAAACTTTAAGAATAAAAAAATATATAAATATAGCTAAATATATATATAATTAAATGTATATAACAGAGAGTCTCTACTTACGTTAAATCACTAACGACTCGAACTAGCAAAGAAAATGCTTCTCGCGCGGCTCTTTGTTTGACTACATCGGGAGAACATGAAAAACGTTGATGACGTCTATGTAATTTACGAATTAATTCTAACGGTTGTATGAAGGTTCTATAAGTCGTTAAAAACGCTTCTTGATACAGGAAATCTGCAAAAAGTGCATTGTTTTATTAAAATTTAATTCATTTACCTTTATCTATTTTCATTACATTTATATACGTATATATATATGTATATTTTTAATATTTTACCTGATTCTTTTTCATCTATGCGGCATAGAAAGATAGATAAATGATATAATAAATAATGTTCAAAAATTATTCTAAGTTTTATCTTTAATAAATTAAGAAAAAGTACATACCATGTTTATTTGCTTTTGTCGCAAGGATTAATAATGCATCTGGATGTCCACCACGTATATCTGGACCTTCTTCATCTGGCTTTTTATATACTAAGTATTTGTTAATATCTAATTCATCTAAGATGCTATCATCTTGATCGATATCTCTTAATTCAAGAGTATTTTCATCAACTGATATGGAAGAAAGTGCATTACTAGCAGGTCTAGACGATGGTAATACTGTGTCCATAATAATATTATTATTCTGAAAAAGCAATTACAATTTAATTAGTGCTTATTAGTTGTTAGTTGTAGTGGCATAATGATAACACAATAATGAAATTATTACATTAATGTTTACCAATTTTACTGGAGTGGAAGGTGTAATATCTTTCTTTTCATGTGCATACGCTGGCTCTTCTGTTTTTAAAGGTGTTGATGTCACGATAGGATCCGAGTTGTGAATGCTTTGCATGCTGATAGTAGGTTTTGGTGATACTGGTGGAGGCGTAATGTTTGATTTAATGGAACGAGATCTCTTTGGTGGTAATGCCGGGGGCAGACTAGAATTACTTGTCTCTACTGAACTCGGTGTCGTAGTCACAGAAAGACTAGAAAAAAATACGACTTTATGATGACTTGCATCTTCTTTAACAATATTACTTGCCAAAATTTATATAGTAAAAATGTTTACTATTTTACTATTTGTATAATAAAAGCAAGATATAAATAATAAAAATAATAAAATCTTAAATAATAAAAATATACTTATATAAGTATAGATAAGCATAAGATAATAAAACTATATACGTATAGATAAGTATAAGATAATAAAAATATATAAGTTATATAATAATACCTTGAGGTGTCGTGTAGAGAAGTCACAGTATGCGTCATAAAGGAACACGATTGGGTTGTGGTAAGGGACATCTCGTGCTGCTGCCATTCTGCCTGCATCGAATTGTAGGCTGCTACAGAATGACGGGTACCAAGACCGGAGATGAAATCATTATTACTGTGGGAGCAGTTTCCGAACATCTCCATGTATGCCATAACTGAAATACGTGCAAGTGAATGGATTAATGTGAATTTCATTAGAAAGAACCACTTTTGTTATTATAAATTATTCTGTATAAAAACTGAATTCTTTTAATGGCGTATAATACAGATCGATGAATGCAAGCACGATGTATACCGCAATAAAATATTAAAGCACATAGTGTGTATGAATCGCAATGAAAACACTGATGCACAAGCAAATCTTGTGTAATTGTTATTTCGATGAGCCATTTGTAAAAATGAAAAAAATTAAACTCACTGGAGTGAGTGTGGAACCTTTTAAACAGCATCTTATGTATCGCTGTGTATATTATACTTTAACAACTCGTGCTATGGCACAATAGAAAAAGGTGCTCTAGCAACTGACTTAATTAAAAGTGTTATATAAGTTAAGAAGACTTCACATGAACACAATTTTTATACTTTAGTATTCACTACATTTTTTAGCTATAAGTCCGTTTGTCTTGACATAAAGACGGAAACTAAGCTTTAACTCTGTTCAACAGCTGATGAAGCTGTAACTATTAACTGACTATTAGTCATAGTGATATAGTGTAAAAGAGGTCAAATTAATTAGAAAAAGATTATGACTCCCACATACACTCCCTAGAATGATTGACTTTCATTCGTGTTACTAAATTATAAAATATAGTAAATTATAAAATTTTTTGTATTTTAAATATAAAAAATAGATATGTTCCTAAGTTACATGATAAAAATGGAGTTTTTCATGTATAATAAGATTTTAGATGGATAGATTTAATGTAGCAATAAATTGCAATACGAAATAAATAGTATCAACTATTATATATTTACATAATATGTACATATACATGTATATATATATATATATGTATACAGGGTGTCCGGTATAAAAGTTTGCACCCGGAAACTGGAGGTAGAGTGGGTCAAACTGAGAAGAAAAGTCC
>VBVR01006013.1:0-10971 GCA_011638315.1 Tetramorium parvispinum
TCATTGTAATAATGTTTAGTTGAATGTATCGGACTAAATATTTTAGTTAGATGAAGTATATTTTGCGTTTTTCAACAAATATTTTTTCTCAGTACTGAGAGAAAAATATAGTTACTTTCGGCCTCAACCATAATTTTATAATATTTCTAACGATAATTATGGTTAACATAATGATGAATATAGTTAAATTAATTATATTTCGTTTAGAAATATTATAAAATTATGATTGAGGCCCAAAGTAACTATATTTTTCTCTCAATGCAAGAAGTTGGAAAAACCGAGCCTTAAAAAGTTATTAAAAAGTTATTAAAATGAATGTCTAACGTGTATATACATACGTCACAAATTAATGTGTTGAAACTCTTCTGGACATAAATTCTTTGTGACAACGGAGTTGCGGTGAAACCCTTTGATAAACTATTGTTTAACGATTAACGAGGCGTTGAGGTAAATCTCGCTCGAAGATTTTAATTTACGCCAGGCTGTTGGCTGCTTTATCATCGCGTGCACTGATACTAACTCTAAAGTAAACTCTATGCACGCCCCATATTCCGAGCGGTGTCGGTTCTCTGGCAAAAAGCCCCTTAATAAACCCTGAAACCACGCGTTATCCCCCGCGGCGGGCGGCAAATTTTCGCCCTGACGTTGAGCGTGCCGCGGCGAATTTTTGCTCCCCGTCTCACCCACCGTCTCCTCGCTTCTCCGTCGCTACTTTTTTGCATTTCGTCGAGTTCGGCAAAAACTTTTAATCTCTCGCGAACCCAGCACAGAGAACCGTCTCGCGTAGCGCCTTCGAAACGGATGAGGATTAACGGTATTGTGCTGTCAATCCCGCAACCCTTTCCACCTAACGCTGCTGCTACCTCGCAATTTTTATCGTTCTTCCTTTTTCCTCTGTCTCCCGCCTCGTTTCCACGGTAAGATTGTAGGCGGCAGCGGCGGATTTCGCGCGCGAAATCAGGCGGAAGAACAATGGCGGCGATTACGCCGGCGGAAGGGACGGAACGAGTGTCCGGATTAGGAAGGGTTGCGGTTTTTTTGCGGTAACTCGACGTTGTGCTGGCCCGGAGCTCTTGTTCTGCTGAATCGCCGCGAAGATGATGTGCCGGATGATATTTCCCAGATTTATATTTTACAAACACGAAAGCTACTCTTTATTCGAAATAATTCAAAATAATATCTAGGAATAAAAAAGAATAAAAAGAAAGATAAAACAAAGATCGTTGTATGCTGCATTATATCATAAATAATTGTTTCTTTTTTAATTAAAAATAGTACGCGTGTAAGATTTATCTTGATGCTGCGAATACTTTTCATAAATTATACATGTGTCAAGACCGACATCACTTTCTCATGTTACGCTGTTATGCTAACAAGATGAAGTCAAACAAACAAATATTTTATACAGAAATGTATAACTCAAATAAAGGATGTTTGTAATATATCTATACAGCGTTGAAACTCTTGCAATTATATCAGTGTAGCTAAATAATCACAAAGTCAAAAGAAATGCAATTTAGTCTAACCGCGCTTGCGGGTCAGAGACGACGAAGCTGCTATATGGTTTCGCCAAGAGGGAAAAAGAAAGTGTGGTGGTCGTGTCACGACCAGCTTTAAATTAACTTCTTTAACTCTCATTCGACTTATACGAATTCCGTTTGCCATTCACGAGACAGGTGAGAAAATTTTTATGAATCTCCAGAATGCATTACCGAGATCGGAAATGTCATCGGTAAGACAAATCGTAAAATGGTTTGTTAATAAACAGAAAAAAGATGGAATACAAACAAGATGGAAGATAGATGAGTCGACAGGTGAATAAAATAGATAGATGGATAGATAGATAAAGGGAAAGGCAACTCGTAGCATAAAAATCGTGCGAGCAGTAGCGAGAAATGAATTGAGAATCAGGTAGAAGAAGATAGGTAATCGATTCTGAAAGTCGTCGGAAGTGCAGAAGAGAAGGCGTGTAGGGTCGAGGAGTAAATGAAAGTGAGGGAAGAACAGCCTGTTTAAAGTCGTCGTTTAATTTCCCTTCATGAATCATTTAGAATATTCTTCTTCTAGCGTCATTTCTTATTCTCTTTCGGCCCACCGATTCGCCAACCGGACGTCGTAGTAGGAGGATTCCTTTCTCATTACATGGGTAATATATGTATATCCGTCTATCATTTAAATATTCACGAGGCCTTCCGGTTGTCAGGAAGATTCTCAAGAAAAATATCGTCCAACGAGGAAGGCTTATGCACAGGGTGCCATTTCTTCTATCGGATGCTTCTTATCTTTTAGCTCGTCACGTCTGCCCTTGCGCGAACAACTCTTTTCTATGGAGGATTAAAAAAGAAAGAACAAACGAACAAGAGAGAGAGAAGGGGGGAGAGTAGTTGAATGGTTTTTGTTGAAGTGGCTCTCAAATTGAACCAGAAACAAAAGATTTGGCACCTTTATCTTTTGCAGTGTCATCGATTTAACGGATAGTTCGTAAAGTGCGCGATTTTAAATGGAAGTAAGCCGATGCTTTGTGGTGTTTCGTGATGGGATCGGTTGAAATCTTAAGATCTGCAGCAACGACTAGATAAATAATGCATTTTCTTTAGTCTGAATGGAGTAAAGTAAACGAACAGGTATTACATCTCGATGAGAAAACAATGGGAATGGATTACTATTGAAGAATATTACAAGTCCTTTTATTAATACGTTGCTATTTGTAAAAATTTTGTTCACGCCTTTTTATGTAATCTACACAAACATGCGCACGCAAAAGTTTTTTTCTGACCATTTTATGATAGAAAATTTATTTATATTAATAAATAATAATACAGATAACATTTTATGCTTTATTTCTTTTATTTAATGTATTTATTTTAAATACGGTTATTTTATTACGCAGAAAAACATACAAATGAAATACGAGCACACTATCAGAGAATGCCGAAGAAATCAGCGAAATATGTTGCATGATAGAAAAATGGTATTTTGTACGCCAACGCGATGCAGTTTTGGATAATGACAAAACAATATTCTTTTAATCTTAGCGCACGATATTATTCTACGACGCCGGTAAGAAAATCACGTTGGCGTTGAATATAAGTCCTCAATCTCGGAATAATTCATGCAACTCAGTATGACATGAAACATTAATCATCCGTGATATATGCTGAATAATTATTACACAGATAGATGTGCAATCAGATACATTGTTATTATACAGTGTACATGTGTACATACATCGTTTGCGTATCTGTCTCAATAATGAGCAGGTAATTAAATAAACCGACATTATATGAATGAATTGTGTTATATTTTTAATGAAAAAATTAGGAAAATGACAATTTATAACATTATTGCGAAGTTTTTAGTTATTTTTACATAGTTATTTTATTTAGTTATTTTAAGTATCTAAAATCTATACATTTAATACTTGTTCGTGATTTTTTTATAGTAAAGAAAAATATTTGCAGTTTAATTTACCCGCTTGCAATGTTCATTTTGTTCATAATTTCCAATAAAGTTGTCTCTAAAAGTGACACATGGAATCATTCGGAAAAACGTTGGTCGGATTGTGAAAATGCCGATGATAGACAGTTGGGTATTGGCGCGAAAATTTATCTTGATTGAATTATGTTTCGTGACCGCTACAGGACGCCCGAATAATTATTCGAAAACATCGTCCGTGTTTTGAACATTTTCCAATGTGAAAGCGTATTTCTCTCTTTATTTCATTTTACGCGCCCATCATATGTCGATTATCCCACTCCTCTTCTTCCCCTATCTTCCGGTCCCATTTTTGTGTCCATTGCGAAGGGATTTTTTACCCAACAACTTCGTGAGTGTTAATTTTTTTCACGCAGGGAAATAATAATCGTCATATTTTTAAATTAGAGTGACGGGAATGCCGATGAGATTTTTTTTTACGCCCGGTCCCTTTTATTTTGTTTAAAATCTACCCGCAAGCGTGAGTTTACATATTTCAATAGAACGTGAGTTTTGAATAAACACGATTTTTGTTTTAAGGGCTGTAAATAATTTCATTTTAAAATTGTCACGGTTTTATCGGCTATCACTCGTGTTTGCTTTTTTTCTCGCTATTTTCAGACGTGGATACACTCAAAATAATTTTCACAGTTAATGACGCTTGCTCATATATATCCATTAAAATCTTTAGACAAAAAAATAGAAACGCCAGTATCATTTTTAACGGAGATTTGCAACTGAGACGGTAATAATGCAGGGCGGTAATGATGGCATTATCTTGGTGGAAAAATGACGCGAAATCAGCGCTGCTTACGTTTTTCAACGAGACTCATAATCGAGGCTTTCATAAGTTTGAAATGAGAAATAAATTGCTCTTTTTTTAACGAAATGTTATTCATTTCCACATAGAAGTGTAATATCAAAATGATTTTGATGAGAGTCCATTTATTTAAACATTTACTCTTATTAGCGGATTCAGGGATGACAGAGTCGGAAACTCGTGGAGATAGCGTCAAAATTACGAAATCAATCGGGATACGTCAGCAATCATAACTCAGAGTTCAATTAAATCCGCAGATCAGTTCGAAGTCACGTTCGCCGCCACATCGGCGGAGAAAAACGGGTCCTCGTCGGACGTTATAAGCAAAAACTCGACGCCAAAGTTGCGCGCGCGATCGCGGTGTCGATGATCAAGGGACGTCACGGCGACTACGTGCCGAAAACTCGTCGCGTTAGCGCAAGTTTCGCTTAAGAGGAACTTTTTCCGCGAGCCGTAATATGTCCACTACAAGAAAGCGGAAGCGATTTGCCTTGGAGCGACAAGAAAGTGGCGCGCGCTCAGAGAGCGCGTCTCTTAGTTCTGGGCCCCGGAAGAGCAACGACAACTTAGTTGATCCTTTTTTTGCTCCTCTATGGCTGCGGTTTGTCAGAAAGTGGACTAAAGTATGATATTGCAACTTATCGCGAGCGGATGCCGCTCTTGGACTTTGTCGAAAAAGTACCGCCAACAATCCCAATAAATCATCTGAGAGCGCGTGTCTAGCTTCAAAGCATGGTTTTCTCACCCTGACAAGATGACATTATCGACCCTAATCCATCAATATAAAATATAATAATATTATTATCAACGGAGAAAAGAGAGTCGAAAATAATGTCGATATAAGTAAAGTTAAAAAGTACGATCGCACTTCCATCGGAATATCGATCGAAGTATGACGAAGCAACATTTGATATCGTATGGTCTGACATTCATCTCATACTAGATGACTCATTGTATTTCGCAAATCAGGTGACAAAGTTGAAAGATCGTGAATGCGGTCTATCATGTTCCCTGGAAGATGCTGGTCGCGACACTTCGGACATATCCAGTCCATCGTTCTCATGCATATGGAATTTCCGAGTGACGCGTCTCTCTGTCCTGTTCGCCATGCTGCCCCAATACCAGAATCGCGAGAGATAGCTCTTCGTGCGCAAACCGCCGTTTCTATCGCAGCTCTATTAATTATCGCGATCTGCCATAAATTCTGAGTAATAGTTACGGCGTACAGGTCGAGAGGGTTTATTAGGGGGACTGTTGTGTGCTGGAACGGGGCAATAGAGGGACGCGCGACGATGCTACTGAATGCACGCAGAAACCGCGTTGCTGAAGGTAGCTGCGGGTAATTACGACGGGGCGATATATAACGTTTGCCTGTTACATTTTGTACGCAAAACCAACGGAATTCTTCACCAGACAAATTGCATCGTCATTGCTCCGAAATCGCCGTTGTGAAAATTTATAATATTAAAAAAATAATAATGTGCGCATTACGCGCATACTATTTACTTTGTATGTAATGTATTTTTAAAATATACAACATACATTTAATATATTTTAAAAAGATTGTATTATTAATATAATTAATATATATTTTGTTATGCGTTTCTAAACCGTCCATATTTTTCATTAGGTTATATGTGCATGCAAATATTTTATTTTAACTTTTTTAAATTATTTTACAATATAATACTTACATATATACACAGTATAAATGCTTGCATAATTATCAAGTATTTTTAAGCGTAGCATTTATTAAAATAGTAATTGCTTCCTGCAGCAGTAATTACTTCCTGCAATAGTAATTGTTTACGAAATAAGTATACATAAGTATACAACAAAAGAAAGAAAATTGCAAAAAATGAGCGATAATGAAATACGAGCATTATCTCAATGTCTTTTACATAGTTAGACAATAGTTAAAACTTCGATGCTAGAGTTTAAATAATTATGAACTGAGATAACAGGCATATTACTTTATAACTTTATTGGAATGAGTTGCATTTTTAGTTAAAATCATAATTTGCATTTTGATTTAGAGATCTTAAATGGGAATTTTTACCATTTTTTTCACCATATTTATACGATTTGGAAGAAGTTAAATTGTAATATTTTGAAGGATATATATTCGATTTTATGACTTTTTAGTTGCGAAACTCCTGGTCTTCGAAGTTCTAAGGAGACACGGTTTCAAAAATATATCTTATCGCTCACACCCCGAGTTTCCACTAGGATCTTTCATGTAAATACTTAAGACGAGAGGTTCTTCTCTCCAAGAAAGATGGCATAGAAGCTTTACAAGATCTATCTCGATAACAGCATAATACTTGCGGTCACGAAGTAAGAGGCAATCGAGAAGTCAGCGAAATTGAATTATTTATGATTCAGCATGATTGAATATAATATAAGATTTATTTTTCTATTTATTGATTGATTGATTCTTTATATTAATTGTGGATATCATTAATATCATTTTTAGTACAACAATAATTCGTGATTTATTTAAAGAATACTTTTTTTATTATTATCGTTGATGTAAAAATCAATTATGGAAAAACATGAAATAAAACAAAATTAAAATGTAACTGTTTATAAATTAATTAATTCGCATCACATTAGAGCGATTATTTAAGATGATATCTTTAAACTACATCTCTTCTAAGAAATATTTTCTATTTTGATATAAATATATGCTAAGTATATGTTAGAAAATATACTTTTCGTTTGAAGAAAATTATTTTTCAATTTCGCAAGTAAACTTGAAAAGAACGCTACGATGATGTAAGAATGTTAAGTGTATTAAATCGATTTTAAGTACAAAGTGTTAGAAGAGAATTTCCATCTTATTCCTTTGTTCTTTGCTATGTAATCGACTCACTATGGTACCGTTCGAGATCCTTTTAGTACGTACTTCTTTCGCATCGTCATGTACGTCCAATAAGTACTTTAGATATCGGGCATTCTACATGATGCTCTATCTCTCTCACCCTCTCTCTCTTTCTCTCTCTTTTTTTCTTTCTTTCGCGTGACTGGCAAGTGCGCATCACCAACAATACTCCGTGCATGAAATCTGAATGGTATCTATAACGTATGATAGGGGATTGTAGCACAAAACCCTCTTGTCTTGGATGTCTCTAGGGCGGATTATATACCGGATGGGTCTGTGTAATCGGCTTCTACGATACACGTCTGTCATCTCCCCATTGGCTACGCGATCTCGACGAGGGTCGACGAGAGCCATCGTATAAACTTTTCGAAAGGGTTTTGTCTTGCGGCGTACAAAACACTCGAGTGCCTCTTGTATCTGATTGAGAAGGCGCACCCGCGATTCATGATAGCAGTTGACCGTGTCGAATGAGCCACTATTGTTGTATCACTATGGGAATAGGGAGGAAATAGATAAGTTAGTTATCACGATTCGTGGGAAATGCTCGTTAAAGTGTCATTTATTTTAAAAATTGCACGGTGAGATTGTTTTAACTAACAGTTTCATGTAATAATTCAATTATTTTTCGGGAACATGATATTGAGACTCTTTTTTAATTGTCTATTTCGTTTTTTATTAGTACAATATTTTTGTTTTTAATTTTGCAATTACTTTTTCAATAATAACCACCGAAATCTTTTTTTAAAGAAGCGCTCTCGAGACAAATAAATGCTCTGAAAGTGAAACATGCATTCTATGTATCTTCGCAGGATCAGGATGCATTGTTACTGTGCACTTTCAGCTTACCCCAGCGGGGGTTGTCTAAACGAAATTTGCGGAGTCCTGAATGCCTGCCGAATTCAAAGCAATGTCCGTCGAGGACAAAGTGAGAGAGAGAGTCGTGCATAGATAATAGTAATCTTGCTACGATCGTTTGTTATAAAGTATATTTTGCTACTAGATCCATATGGAGAACGAGAGAATCGCAGATCCCGCGAGTGTCTCTGAGCTGCTTGCTTGAACGTCCGTTATATAACGAGCATCTTTTACGACGATAAAACTGACTCATATCATTTACCACGTCGTCACGTGTGAACTATACGTCAGTCCGTAAATTGATATAAGGACATGTATAACCGTGCGATATGAAAGCCCCTTTATTGTCCCATTCTCATCCCTATGACGTTCATACGTCTTTCTTCATACCGTGCACAAGGAGCATTTTGCTAGTATGGCGCCAGAACGAGAATATTCTCCTTAATATCCTCTTCCCCTTCATAGCTACTCGGAGCTTGGTCTATTATCGAATTTCCGTATAATAACGAGCTCACTATTCATAAAGAGATCGTAAAGAGACGAATACAAAATATATGTACATGAAAGGATTAATTATATAACTTTTTTGAAAAACTTAATAATTATTACGTAATAACTTTTACAAAGTGACTGCGTTGAAAAATTATCAGCTACAATACTATAATAGTGAATAAGTAATGGAAAACAGATTAATCAAGTTTTTTTTTTATATCTTTTGCAGATGTCACCGTCCAAGAGATAGTCTCTTTTCATGGAGTTCTGGCTTTGATAATTTCACAGGATTTGTCAACTGGGGTTTCTTACTGCTAGGTATCGGTGGTATCCGATTACTGCTTGAAAATTTCATAAAGTGAGTATCTTGAATTGGTAATACTCTTAGCTAACGGATGTGATAGATTTCATCCGGTCATAGTTGATTTGTCAATAATGCTCTAATTGCTATAAAATCATGGGATAATCAATTCTCTTATCTAATGGATGTGGTAGATTTCATCCGGTTATAGTCTGATTTGTTAATGATAAGGGTTTAATTGCTATAAAATCATGGCATATGATAATCAATTCTAGTCAACTAACGAAATTTATACTAATTATTTTTATTACAATGAAATTATTTGAACTAATAATTAATTATTTTTTACTCATAAGACTAAGTAAAAAAAAATATATAAATAATGATGAATAAAAAAATTATCTTATCAATAATAAGATATTACAAAATATTTTAAATTCTCGCAGAATATTTATTTAATTTTTGAAGGTCAATGAAAAGTCTTCGATCATTCGCATTTGAGATCGAGAATAAATTTGAAGGAAAAAAAAACGTCAAATGAGAAATTAAACGCTGAGCCGATTAAATTGAATTCGTCGAGTTTGCTAAGTACAAGGAATTTGTTATATATGTATACGCACGATTCTAGTTCTTATTTTTATTTTTTATTATTTTTAAATGAGCTTTCCTCAAATATTACTTGCACTATTATTTATAAAACACATATACAATACGTAAGTATATGTCCATAATGTATGTAAATGTCCATAACGTATTGAATTCGGATCTGTGAGTTCGCTAACGTAAGTCTCTAATGACTGTATGGAGTCAGTCATTCCTTATAAGAATGAAAAAAAAAAGAAAGTTCTGACAAGCAATAACGTTATCAAGAAGTTGTTACTGACTCACCGAAATTAGAAGAGGGAGTGGCGATCAATGAGAATACGATAGGGGTATAAAAGACGATCAGAAGTGCCTTTATCAGTTTGATGGATATGCTATCGTAGCGATTGACGGGTACAACAAAAAAAAATCGATTACCAGCAGGCAAACTGACAAAATTGAGTTTGTAGCTGCAAGCGCCATTATTCGCTGTTCTTTATGTTATGGTTATAGATCGAGTAAGTAGATGTTATTTGGAACTCGACTAACACTGTTGGAACACCAGCGTTTGTCGAGTGACAGATTGCCAATCGCTAAGATTGCACGATGTTTCGTGCATTCATATTTTATTAGAAATGCATAGCAGATGGAAACAAATTTGATACTTTTAGAACTGGCCACTGTCATTCTCTTGTATGAGTAGGTCGTTCGATATTGGATTTAGTAAGATTCGTAATAAGAAGAAAGATAATAAGAAAAGAAAAACGGCGGAGCAGAGAAAATCGAAATATTGTCTGCCAGATATATATAGATTATTAAAACTTGTGACAAGATTCGAAGTTATATATTTTTACTTAATAAGAGATGTCGTGTAATATTGAATGTCTCATTTGCAAAATGAGTTATAGCAAGTCATAACAATCTCGCAAGCGAGTTTAAATTGGATATAAATTATTACGCCAGTATCGAGATAATCTATGCTTATCATTGTGATAATTTAATTTATTCCAGTGCTCGTGGAAATTTATGTACTTTCTAGTACGAATCATTCGATTGACTTATCAGTATCGCAGGGCATTACTTTCGTGATGCGCTGCCGGTGAAAGGAAGAAAGAGGAGTAGGAGTAATAGCAAATTAATTTATGGATAGCAGGCTGAAGCGGAACTGACCGTTCCTTACCTTTTCCAATCGAATTAGCCGTCGTCTGCAGCGATGGCCGCGAACCAGTACTCGAGAATCCAATGTTCAAACAATTGGGACTTAAAAATTTCTTATATTTTATTCATAAAACTGCATCTTAACACAAAATATGAACGCACATATCCAGATTTTATACGGATAATAATAATTAATTCGCGCAGATGGCACTAATTAAATTTGAAGTAAGATCGTATTGTCAAAACGAATCATTTTCTTATGCGTATTGACGCTTTTGCTAGACGCGCTCCGCTTTCTCCTTGCAAGATATTGTCCTCAGAGGAGTAAGTTAGCTGCCTTCTTCTTCCGAGGACAAGGGAGAAGCGTAAGCGTTGTCCATGAATAATTTCAACGAGATTTTTATC
>VBVR01006014.1:0-10923 GCA_011638315.1 Tetramorium parvispinum
TTTGATTGTAATTGGTTATGGCCTTACGATACGACATCCGACAGCGACATACGACTGATTGTGGAACCGGCTTTAATCGGGTTTAATGCATCCGTAGTTGTCAGACAGACCAATCACAGCTTTCCCATTCTTCTGAAAAAAGGTTATGATTGGTCTATCTGACAACTATCAGTGATTTATCGACAGTGCGGATCAAAAGCGGATGTAACACGGATGATATATGTATGTATATCATATGCAAAGTGCGATTGATCGACAGTTTCGAAAAGTGGACGTAGCACGGACACACACCAAAAAGCGATTTATCGACTGTGTCGGAAAATGGATAGTTCTACGTAGGCACATCCATTTTTGGCGCGGATGCTAGGCCAAATATCGGTTCCACGAAAAAGGCCGGGATGGCCGCTCTCAGGTTTCTCTCTGATTTGAGCTGCAAGGCATTTCTAGGTATTTAAGTTTTCTAGATGACCGTGAAAAACCCTTGGCCGCATGGGACAGACCTGTCTCCGAGCCAACCAATAGGAAGAAGAAGAAGAAGAATGCCGTGAAACGCGAGTCTCGGCATTCCCTCTTTTCTTCAATATGGAGGTGAGTTTACAGTGTCCAAGATATTATTTTAATCTTTATATATCTCTTGCATCACTACGTACTGTTAAACCTCATTATGACAGAGAAACAGTTAATATTATCGTAGATTATTGATGATGTTTATTTTATTAAATTAAAACGTTGATGTTCGAAATTGTTGCTGCAATTGATACAGAGTGCACGCTTGTCTTTAAACGGTATA
Organism: Tetramorium parvispinum; assembly: GCA_011638315.1. Taxonomy (NCBI): domain Eukaryota; kingdom Metazoa; phylum Arthropoda; class Insecta; order Hymenoptera; family Formicidae; genus Tetramorium; species Tetramorium parvispinum. Next base: position 791 of record VBVR01006014.1, read on the forward strand.
TTACATATATTTTATTAGTCTCACGTTTGTGATAAAGTTTTTTGGTTAATTTGTTCTCAAAAAATTCTTACGTTTGATTAATGTATAAATAATTTATCAAAAATATATTTTATTAGTACTGGACAGAAAGTGATAATCTATAGGTTAAGAAATGTATTTTATATATTTCTTAGTGTCCAATAGCCATTGATGCTCCTGGAGCAGGCTAATGCACGTTAAAGACACATAAAAAAAAATTATATATTTCAATTTTCACTGTTCTGTTTGATGTAAATATCTTCTAGAATTAAAGACAAGCACAAAAATTCTTCTCTAATGGTGAAACAATTTGGAGTATAAAATCTATACAAAAATTTTATTCTAAATTTAATAGAGTCTAAGGCTGGGATTTACACTCTACATAAGTAACAAAGTTAATAACTTTTAATCAGGATCTAAAGAAAGCGCCCGAGAAAAAAGTCAGGAAGAAAATTGAAAAGAAGACGAAGAAGGAGCCAAAAGATGCGTCAAAGAATATAATGCGTGAGGTCAAAATCCGGAAGTTGTGTCTAAATATTTGCGTAGGCGAATCTGGTGATCGACTGACGCGTGCTGCCAAGGTAGATTTTCTAAGGATGCTGTTTTTGTTTCAATGAAAATATTTGCAACCTGTTGAACTTTAATGTTAAAATAATGTTTCTACATAGGTCTTGGAGCAACTGACTGGCCAGCAGCCAGTATTCTCCAAAGCTCGGTATACAGTACGTTCGTTCGGCATCCGTCGTAACGAGAAAATAGCTGTGCATTGTACTGTGCGTGGCGCGAAAGCTGAGGAGATTCTGGAACGTGGCCTGAAGGTAAATTAAGGATCACTTTTATGTATGATTTGCATTTATATCGTATTTCTAATGTCATTTCGTTACAGGTACGCGAGTATGAATTGAGAAAGGAAAATTTCTCTTGCACTGGCAATTTCGGTTTTGGTATTCAAGAACACATTGACTTGGGAATCAAGTACGATCCCAGTATTGGTATCTATGGCTTAGACTTCTACGTTGTACTCGGACGTCCCGGTTAGTAATGATGACACTAAACTTAATTGTATATTGAATGCCTAAAATAATGTCGCACATTTAGCATCATAGATATCCTTGTTTTATAGTGTTATCTATATATATTACAATGTGCTAGAAAAAATGTTTCATATTTGCAACCCATGCCCACTTCATTTTACTGGGTGTGTTACTCGATTGAAACTACACTTTAATTAAATATAATTTTTACTATTATTATATAAATATAATATCAGTATAAACGTTTTATATCCTATACATAGATAATTATAAATTATTAAATGCGTGTTTAATTTATAGGATTTAACGTAGCCCACAGAAGAAGGAAAACTGGTAAAGTTGGTTTTCAACATCGACTTACCAAAGAAGATGCTATAAAATGGTTCCAACAGAAATATGATGGCATTATTATAACAGGAAGAAAGTGATTCATATATGTTTTATAATGTATGATTTAGTAAATAACTTTAACAAAAATTGTTTTTAATCTTTAGTATTATATCTAAACCTTGTATTACAACATGAACCTAACTTTCATGTTGTAGAATCTACAGATATATAATTATTTATGAAATCTCGCAAAGAGCTTAGAAAAAAAGCTCGACATAAAATTGTAGGATCGTTGCATTATTTTTGTATTATGCGAAATTTTTCGTGCAAGCCTCTGATGCACGTTTTAGACGCATAGAGGCGCTACATGTTAGCAGTCTAGATGTCGACTCAATCGATCTTCTAAAATACGTTTTTTTTTATTAGTGGACACGATTTTGAGGTTATCTGCACATCAAAACAGTCTGAGTCGTTTAATTTTTTTAATTGTCAATCTGTGTTGTGTCACTATCATATGACGTAGAAGCTGTCATCGTTACTTCACCAAGTTGTTTGAAAATACAGTTTTTTGATTGTAAAGAAATTAACGTTTTTCTAACGAACGATGTTTAAGTACATATTTATATCATCGTATTGTTTGGAATATTAATATACATATATTTGCATCGACAAACACAAAAATGGCACTTGTTAACATCGAAGGAATCGATCCTTGGTAAATTATAAATAAATGTGTTCATACAATTTTTTTTACGTATTTTTTATGTTATTATATATGTTATTATATATGTATATGATTAGGCTGACAGAATATGACGCATGCGAGAAACTGTTCCGCGAGATTATGGAACATATCACCATGCGTGATGGGACACCAAAGACATCGAAAACTTACGCTAGCTTGTCAGCCAACATAAGATTGCGTATGAAGCAGTATACACGGGAAGTTCAGCAATTAAAAAGCAAAGTGGAAGAAGCTTCTAAATCGAAAACAATGTAATCCTTTATCTGTATTTATATATTTATGTATTAATTTTTTAGCATAAGTTTAGACTTCGAGACTGTAACTTTAGAATAATAAGTTTCCTTAAAATACAATCTGTATGACAGAACGTTTGAGGAAGCTGAACGAAGAACGAGGCAAGTGGAACAGTTGCAAAGCAAGGACATTCAGTTACAAAAATTGTACGAGCCACGTACAAATGATTATGTATCATCGCGCGCTAGTCTATTAAAGGCAGGCTCATCGGCTTTCGCCGACGGTGGCACAACCTCTTGGGCCGCTGACGATGATGATGACAAACCATTAGATGTACATGTATCTGTCAATGATCTTATGAGTCATCAAGAGCGAGTATTAAAAGGTAATAATAACGATTTCTTAAAGAAAATAATAATTATACACTATACATGATTTGCATTGTTTTAATTTCTTGTAGAGCAAGATGAAGGCTTAGAGGAATTATGTAAAGTGATAGTTCGCCAAAAAGAAATTGGACAAAGTATTAGTAATGAAGTGGATCATCAAAATGGTGAGTAATATAAAAGGTTTTAGATAAGGAAGACTAAGATAGTATAACATGAACATAATTTTTTTTGAAATTTTATTATGTTTTATAGAAATAATTGATGATCTGGCTGATCACATGGACAGAACCGATGAATCTTTGGTCAACAAGACTCAACAGGTTCGTAATATCCATTCCAAAGATCGTACATGTGGTTATTGGATAGTGATACTTATACTTTTTATTGCTATTATTATTGTTTCCCTCGTGTAGTGGATATTGGATGTTATTTTAACCCCATATGAATTGTCTATATCTAAACTGCACAGATATTGCGCTAAGATATTTAAGATAAATAAAATAAATATATAGTATAATTAAAGTAATATTTTTTTATCTAAAATTATTTAATATGATTTATGAAGCCAACGTTATATATAAATAATAAGACATGTATATAAATAAAACGTTAATATTTACTATTTATTAAAATTCTATGTAAATTTATTCTGTAAGTATAACATTCAGTTGTCTATTTTTATATGTTTGAAATACTGTATTTTTTAATTATGTAAAATTTTATCCAATTAAAAATATATTCAGCTAGTATTAAGAATAATGTTAATCGTGTATAAAAGCAATATCTTTACAATGTTAAAAAATAAGTAAGGCTTGTCAAATATTGGAAGTGGGAAATAAAAGGGCTGACATAATCAGACATTTGACGTATTTTTACATTTTTCTTTTTTTTATCTCTTTTTATATCATAAATATCTATCCTGAATCTGGTTCTATGCGAACTTTCTCGGCGCCAGGGATACAAAGAAAAAGATCGCTATTGTTTCTTCACTTAATTAATTTTCAAATGAAACATATCAAAGAAGTCTAGACTGCCTTGTGCCAGATACATCCGCTTTTTCAGTTTCACCAGCATTTGTAATGGACAGGATTTTCAACGCGTGTTTCTTGACACGGTCTGCTAAAACAATCGACAGATGAAAGGAGGACTATCCCTTTTTACAATCTGACAAATTATTGGGATTACTATTGTTGTCTGTAGGAGACATGCTATCAGATTAAAATACATATGTACAATATTGGCGCAATAGTTTTCCTTTCCAGCGGATATATCGCATAAATTTACAATACCGTCCGATTTCCTTTGTTTTCGCAAACTGGATTTATTTTTAGTACTTTCTAATCGCCGAGAGCACGTTGCTCTTTCATAACATACAGTGAGATTTCACTCAACGCCCCGCGTCGAATCTCTGAGCTGATATTGTTGTACTGCAAATTTTCTTACATCGAAGTACTCACATACTGAAACATCTCGCCATTGAGTTCAATAAAACTTTTGCTCTGCTTACATCTCTGGTTACAACAGAATTTCGCTGGGCTAGCTAGTTGTCACTATAATTGTTTCTTTTTTTTTTAACACAGAAATTGCTACGAATGTCACATCAATTATCCAGATTTTTCGTACTGAACCAAACAGCTTCTTGATCACGTAAAGAACAATTCTACGGATACCTGTCTACATTAACAGCCGATCAAACATTTATGCAACAGGAGATTGTTTCCCTAAGTATTAGTCAAAGTTAACTGATGCTGAAACCGATACTCTGCCTTTTCCTGAAGACAGAGGAAAAGAGAGAGAGAACGAAAGAGATGGGGGATCAGTTAAATCTCAGTTAACTTCAATTAATTTTTGGCGATAGCTGCTCATACAACAGCACAAAGTAAACGCAATTAAAATTTTTTCATCAAAGCGTCAGTCGAAAACATTCAAAACTCCGACGAAAAGCACGGACACTTCTTCCGTTTACAGGTAGCTGCGTACAATTGTAGAATATAGATGCACACCAATAACATTAGCGTACACAGTGTTAATCGTGTGGTTCCGTAGCGAGACCAAAGTGGCTTGTGCGCTGACTTACGTGTTAGGATCAACATTTTACTCCAAACTCTCACATCCTATCCTCTCTCTCTCTCTCTCTCTTTCTCTATCTGACTGATAAATATATTGTATATGTATATATATACATACACATATATATGTATATATAAATACAAGTGCTATCCAAAGGTTTCCGGAATTTGTATGGGTGCAAACGAGTACTTTTACAACTATCAAAATATTGTTAGGCCCTAAACAGAATGGCTAACTTATCGTTTCAAGAAATGTTTTATGGATTAAGTCATTCCAATTTAATTTGATTCACGCAATTTTCTTCTTTTTCTTTTTTTTATGACAAACATTTGGCTATAGACATATTTCAGTTTAAGGGATGTCAGAAAATATAGCTAAAAAGATCTAACAGTATTCTGTCTTCTTAATGAGAACACATCATGAACTTGGCTGTTGTTGATTATTTGATTTGAAATATTTGATCAAAATACATATCTAAAAATAATTAAAAACTAAGATCTTATATGTTTATACATACGTGATATTTAAAGAATTTTTTAGTGTATAACATTGTCTTAAAGTAACGCACAATACTGTCTTATGTCTAAAGTCTTGTGAATACAGATTGCAAGTACAGTGCAACGCTAAGGCTTTAGACATAAGATAGTATTGTGCGTTACTTTAAAACAAATCATAAAAAGTCTTGAAATGATAAATCAGCCATTCTGCTTAGGCTCTTAGGCTCAGCTTCGTGCATCCTTTGTGAACCAGTGTGGTTTTGAGCTGAGTAAAAACATTAATTTTTATTGAGTATTTTCCCACTGCGGGTTGTAAGTTGCGATTTTGCAACGGCAGATGTGAGAGAGAGCAGCATGTTTCTATCAAATTTTCTTTCAAACTTGAGAAAATCAGCGCAGAAACGGAAATTTTTTGGATAGCACCTCTAATATATATACCAATCTCTGTATATATACATTAGAATTTTTTTTTATCGTTATGTCAAATGGGTCCCGTTAGCCGTTAGTCGCTTCACATTTATCGCCACTGGCCCGAATTAAATGCGTCGACTCGTGTTCTCAATAATGTGCTTATTAACGAGGACGACGACGACGACGACGACAACTTTATCTAGCTAAACATCGAAGAACATCGAACTGTTTACGCGTCTTCAAGTCCCTGCAGTCAGTCTGAATCTAATTGACAATTGTGTATACCGAAGGTATGTGTCTCCTTGTTGTGCTGCTTGCTTGAGTTTGTCCCTCCTCTTTTCTTCGAATCCCATCTTTTTTTTTTTTACATTCAGTTCGCTAACGATCGCTAATATCGACTACGTGTGTATGCGTAGGTACATATTATAACGGTACCGAGCGTACGATTTTTAGCGTGAACTCTTGCTAGTCTCATTTATGGGTGTCTTTTATATATATAGACTACACGTACTCATAGTTTTAGAGCGTAATATATATGGGGTGTTCCAGCATTCCTGCAATTCCAATTTAATTTGATTCACGCAATTTTCTTCTTTTTTTTTTACGACAAACATTTGGCTATAGACATATTTCATTTTAAGGGATATCAGAAAATATAGTTAAAAAGATCTAATAGTATTCTGTTTTCTTAATGAAAACACATCATGAACTTGACTGTTACTGAGTTAGATTATTTGATATGAAATATTTGATCAAAATACATATCTAAAAATAATTAAAAAAATAAGATCTTATTATGTGTTTATACATACGTGATATTTAAAGAATTTTTTAGTGTATAACATTGCCGCAATGAAATCATTCTTTAAATGTTCAAGAAAAAAAATCGATTTTCAACTCGTCAAATATTAAGTGACACGAATTAAATGGAACACTCTATATATTCCTGTATAGCCTTAATTATTAGACTAACACAACCGTTATTATCCTGCAGTTCGGACATAGAGAAGCATGTATGTTCCATTATTAGAAACGCATAATAATTTTTCGCTTTACTTCCAAGTAATGAAACATTGGTTGTGTGTTCCAACTGCGAAATATAACGCTATTTCATTGTAACGCATCCGCAAATCGGATATATATATAGCGGATGGTGGCATTTCTCTCAAGCTCTAAGTTCGTCACGCTGTTAATGTAAAAGCTGTATCTTCTGTTATCGAAAAATACAATGTGCTGAAAATTGCATATATCCATGATAGTTAATTTAATGATTTCTTCAAAGAGTCTCGCAGGAGATATCCTATAAACGTGCGCTGGTCAAAATACGTCCATACATATATACAACAGGAAATCGTTCGTTACAGTTGGGATATCTTTTTTTTTTCTAGTCCCATTTGCTGCGTTCAGTGGCGGATTGGAACGTCTTGGAGTTCTACGAATAATGCATAACTCAGAAATTCTCCAACATTCTCTTACGCCATGTTGAATAATATAATATCATACATTATTTAAAAAAAAAAAGATTTATAGGAGTAATTTAAATGTCTGATATTTGAATACAGATATTAAATGTCTATGAATTGTATAATTAATTTCAATCATTCATGTATGATTGCGAAACATTTACTGTGCTTAATCCGCCACTGGGTACATTTTAATTTATTTTTACAGAGGCAGTACCGCGTGTTTCTTTGAAATACTCTAGATAATCTGTATCTGCCGCGTACTTCTACATCCAATATAGAAGACGCTTTATGAGAGGAGAAAAGTGAATCTCACTCGGATGATAGCAAGGAGCCACTCGCATTGACATATGAATGTTGACATGACGATATTGATAAGTATGCAAGAAGCCTGGCACACTACCATGCACATAAATGTAACTATTAATTAGCAAACATTATCCGTAATACCTTTCTAGACATGTAAATTAAATCTTACAGATAACTTTTTATCACTTCTGATTTTTGCAAAGTTCACAATGCCGATATAGACTTATCGAACTCATCCCGGAGGCGCTGGCCGATCAGAGGATCACACATATACATCGTTACGATTCTGATATTATGTTACCGCTCGATCGCGAATGACAAACGACAACAAAAGACACACACGAATGACGAAACGAAGAAAAATAAAGAATCAACAAAAAGCTCGTTTCCCAGAAATACTTAATGTTCTTTTATTTTCGTTACAGTGCACATTGACATCTTGATTTTTTTTTTTCACATTAAGGCGAGGATTATGAGTAATTCTTTTCTCTTCATTTGGCTTGTATCGTTTTATCATCACCTGCTGTCGGATGCACGTACTTCGCTCTTTCTCGCACACGATGCTGATTACCCTGACCGCGGATTTCGAATCCGTCTGTTCCTCGAACAACGTTCCCGCAATATCGCACGCACGCTTCGCGGATCAAGGAAGCAAAAGTACCTCTAGCTCGAGGGTGTGTTTTTAGGTGTGTATGTGTGGTGTACACGACGGTGTCGCGTATGCAACCATATGGTACCAACGAAGCGATTCGATAAATCATCTAGGAGCGCAACTCTTTTTTTTCTTTTTTCTTTTTCTTTCTTTTTTACTTAATATCACATGATTACGCCTAGTATCTAATTTACGCTCTAAGCAACTCTAATCGTACGCAACGTGTTATCATGTGTCGCATCGAGTGTACAAATTCGAGACTGCTACTCTAGTAAAGCCAGTAGTGCTGCACGTTGACACTGTTACTTTGTTTGTGCTTCGTCGACATCGTGGGATCGAGAAACAATCCCGTTAGATTAGGGAACTTTGCTACATGCATCGCGAAAAATGGACTCTATTTGCTCGCCCGTGACGAGTTTAGTGAGGCTTGGTAAAGTCTATCTTTTTTAACGTCTACGTCACACCTACGTCTGTTTCGCATCACGTGAAAAATTAAACTCATTGGAACAGTATCAGTTGCAAATTTTCATCAAGTGCCACACTTGTACTCTGCCCAGTCTTTGATCACGCGCTTTCTTTTCTTTCTTTTTTTTAGTGCATCTTGTAACCAGTGCGCGAACACTTGGGTTTCATTCTCCTCTTGGGGATATCTTGGATTGACCGTTCAGTCTTTCGAACGTTCTCCGATGATGTTGCATCGGCAGAGAGGGATCCGTGTGTCACATGTGAGAAAGAGGTAAATAGGTAAAGGTAGATCAAAAGTTTTCTGCGTGTATGTGTTTTATTGTGCTCGCGTGAGTTGTGGTTGTCGTTAGTATAATTAAGCACTCTTGGTCGTCGTATGCGGCCCTGCTGATGCGGCAACCGATCGGCAGGGAAACGCCTTCGTTAAGATTACGAGGATTCCGCAATCACATATAGAAACAATACAACGCGTGGTCGTGGAATAGAAATTGTATCTAGAGTGATTATGGGGAGGAGAAAGATATATGGCGGTGTCTCGTCATTAGGTCTACGTGGTATAAAATGTGTGATTCGTTCAAGATTGTGGATCACTAGCACGCGCCAAAGTGCGCCTTCTCAAACGGTTGCGGCACAGTCACAGTGTAACTTAATATGTTAGAAAAGTTCGTCCGATCTCGCGTGACATCTGATAAAATACACTTTTTTTTCCCTTCTTTCTCGCGCTTGAGAATCGCTCACTTTGCGCACGTACAAGATTTTTTTCTTCTCACTTTCTCTCTTTGCAAATAGATAAAGCGCGGCCAAATAGAGATGGTCGAGTACACACTCGGTTTTAATCTGGCGACGCTCGCGCGATAGAGATTATAAGCTCGAACAGTGTGTGATTGTGTATATAATTGGTTGTACAAAGTTGGACTAAATTCTAAAAGAGCATCGTAACGCGAGTAAAACGCGATGATTCCTCGTCAGATGTGCTATCTAGAGTGATTGATCGTTTGCATCAGGGAATTCGTACGCTGGTAGGAAGATGGATTCACGAGATACTCGCTTTGCATCGCGAGTACACTTGGCGGAGGGAGACAAAGAGAGCGAAGCAGGCACAGGCATGTGTGTTCGTTGTTGGTCACTCGTGACTCCAAAGCACATTTACTAATTTATTGACGACAAGATTCACGAATACACTCTGACTCGAGTCAATCCACACATCATTGACTTTTCATTCCTCTCCTAATCGTAAGATCAGCTCGAGGTATCTCTTTTTCTAAAACTACATCTTCTTTTCTCAGATCATGGATCATTACATTTAGTTGCGCGAGAGCACGCTTCCCGTAATCTGTGTATCAATCCATGTGTATGCATGTAATATGTACATGCGTGTCGCGTACGATTCTTGGCTCAATAAAATATCTGCATTATACATGACGAGCTACACAGCGTTCCGCAAAGAGTTCTCTCTACTTGTACCGTCAAGATCAATCATTGCAACACGATCATAGTTTATATATGTGTATATATA
>VBVR01006015.1:0-10969 GCA_011638315.1 Tetramorium parvispinum
CAATAAGAGATTTGATAATGTTTATCTAATCAAATTTATAAGTATAATTCAAGTTTTAATTTACTAAATTGGCAATCCTGATATTTCACTTTCATTCCGCTCTTCACAGAAGTAAGACCAATCCGGTGTAAACGTTACCCAAATCCAATTCACTTCAGAGTGAATCGGGATTAGATGGCTGGGTGTAAACAAGGTCAATGACGCCGTCTGTACATCAGGACTCGCAGGAACCATTCACAATTTCCTTCTATCCTTGTGCGCGCGTTACAAGCAGGACGAAGTGAGGCGATATATAAGCTCGCAAGGTAAACGTCTTGTTGTTTTTTAATGGAAAATCCATTCAGTTTTGAAAATTTATTGTAATTTTATCATTCGATATGAAATAATCTATTGCTGTTATTTATAGGTCAGGATATCTCAGTATGGTGCACTACGACGTGCATTAATTATGTGTTGCGATTGTGTCAGGAGGTAGGTTTGACGGAAGTGCTCGTAGTCCGCCGAAACCACGAGAGAAAATTCTCGAAATGACTACCATTGTTTTAATCTTTTATTAATCTTATTGCATTCATTTATACATTAAACACACAAAAACAGTTCTCTCCTTTTTTGAAAATGTTTGAAAAAGAGTTATCTCTCGCGAGGCACAGAAAAAAAAGCAATTTTAATCTCGCAAGCAAAGCGCGGAATTAGCGACATATTCGGGAAACTCGTGTATTCCGCCGGTATTGCAGAAGCTTCGCAATTATCAAGTCATCATGAAAATGATGACTAATTACATCTCGATAAGAAATAAATAAGTCGCGCTCGAGAAATTAAAAATTAAAAATAGAATTAGATATTTAAATTCGGTCGCTAAATTCATAACCGATATCAGGCGAACATAATTTGATAAAAGATGCTGCGAAATTGGAATTGTCCACGATGTCTAGAATTCGGTCCGAGATCTCGGTCCGGGAAACGTGTAGCCAATAAAATTGCCACTCTTCCATAAAAGCTGTAAGCTGATTGGCTACAAATTTTTCGGACCGAATTCTAGCATCGTGGACACGAGGCTTTAGTGTGGCCGACTAGTAAGACGACATCTTCTGGCTGTGGCACAGATTCAGAAAAGTGATCAAAGCCGTTGTTTTCTGTCCGAAAAATACTGAGTACCTTTGGAAGGGATTTAAAGGTAAATGCGAGCGTGAATTATTTCTCCATCTCTATAATTACTACAATAAAAATAAACTTTATAATTACGCAATTAAACGTAACCGAATAACTGTTGCATTTGCAGGTTAACCTAACCAAACTGCGAGTACACGATTGTTGGAGATCCGCGGGACCTCCGTGCCGGAAGGCCTTTGAGGGTTATACGAGGCAACAGGATGAAGAGATCGCACTCGCGAAGGGACGAAGAGAGCGAGGAACGTTACCGCAAGCGCAGGGACCACAAGCGTGGCGACGATCACAAGGAGTCCAGGCACAACGACGACCATCGGAATTCCCGGCACCAGGATGATCACGGGAGTTCTAGGCGCGGCGACGAGCACAGGAGTTCCAGACGCAACGACGAGCACAGGAGTTCCAGACGAGACGACGAGTACAAGACTTCCAGGCGCGATGACAATCATCGGAACGCCCGACGCGACGATCACAGAGATCGCAGGTACAACGGTGATCGTGGCGAGCCCAGGGACAGCGACGGCGATGCGGGCGGGAAGCGGAATTCGCCGCGGGAGGAGATCGGTAGCAGGTACTACGGAGAGCCGGATAAAACGCGAGAGAACCCGGAGGATGCTAAGCAGAAGCGGACGGTGGATCTTCTGACGTCAAAGACCGGAGGCGCGTACATCCCACCCGCCAAATTGCGTATGCTCCAAGCGGAGATCACCGACAAGTCGGGAGCCGCCTACCAGCGCATCGCGTGGGAAGCATTGAAGAAGTCTATCCATGGATATATCAATAAGGTTAACACGAGCAATATTGGAATAATAACGCGGGAGCTGCTACGCGAGAACATTGTTCGCGGTAGAGGCTTGTTGGCACGGTCCATCATTCAAGCGCAAGCGGCGTCTCCAACATTCACTCCAGTTTACGCGGCACTAACGTCTATAATTAATTCCAAGTTCCCTAATATAGGCGAATTGGTGCTTAAGCGACTAGTTTTACAATTCAAACGTGGATTTAAGAGGAATGACAAACCTTTGTGTATATCTTCGGGAACGTTTGTAGCACACTTGGTTAATCAGCGAATAGCTTACGAAATTATCGCTCTTGAAATTTTAACTCTACTGCTGGAAACGCCGACAGACGATTCCGTCGAGGTGGCCATAGCGTTTTTGAAAGAATGTGGGATGAAGCTGACGGAGGTGTCGCGGAGGGGGATCGAGGCCATCTTTGAAATGCTGAGGAACATCCTGCACGAGGGACACGTGGACAAGCGAGTCCAATATATGATAGAAGTAATGTTCCAAATCAGGAAGGATGGATTTAAGGATCACGAGGCTGTGCCAGAGGAGCTCGATCTTGTGGAGGAGGAACATCAAATCACGCATTTGATAAGGTTGGACGACGAGATGAATGCGCAAGATATATTAAACGTGTTCAAGTTTGACGCGGACTATCTTACTTCTGAAGAGAAGTATAAGCAGTTGTGCAAAGAGATCCTCGGCTCGGACATCAGTGATTCGGAAGGCGACGACGAGGACGGAGAAGAGGAGAGCTCGGACAACGATAGCAGCGCGGAACAGACCGAGGGAAAGGAAGGGATGATACTCGACAATACAGAAACAAATCTGACCGCGCTTCGACGAACTATATATCTGACGATACACTCTTCGCTCGATTTTGAGGAGTGTGCGCATAAATTGATGAAAATGCAACTGAAACCCGGGCAGGAGATCGAGCTGTGTCACATGTTTTTGGACTGTTGCGCGGAGATGCGGACGTACGAGAAGTTCTTTGGCCTCCTGGCCGGTCGGTTTTGCGCCATTAATAAGATATATGTGACACCGTTCGAGCAAATCTTCAAGGATTCCTACCACACGATACATCGTCTGGATACTAACAAATTACGGAATGTGTCGAAATTTTTTGCACATTTACTGTTTACAGATTCAATATCATGGAGCGTGCTTTCATGCATAAGACTGAACGAGGAAGACACTACAAGTTCAAATAGAATATTTATCAAGATTTTGTTTCAAGAGCTTTCGGAGTATCTGGGGTTGGGGAAGCTCAATGAACGAGTAAAAGATACAACAATGCAGGAAGTGTTCGAAGGACTCTTTCCCAGAGACGACCCGAAGAACACGCGTTTCGCGATCAACTTCTTTACGTCAATCGGTTTGGGTGGTTTGACGGACGACTTGAGAGAACATTTGAAGTCCCATCCAAAGCCAGTTGCTGTGCCGGCATTACCTATCAAGGAAGAGGTGCCCTCGAGTTCCGACGAGTCTACCAGTTCGTCATCCAGCTCCAGCTCGTCTAGTTCGATGACAACCGATTCTTCTTCGTCATCGTCATCAGAGGATGAAGTTTCAGCAAAAAAGAAGAAGAAAATGCTACATAAACGGAAAGAAAAGAAATCTAAATCAAAGGACAAGAAGGAAGAGAAATCTAAGAAGGTGCAAAGCAAAAAGAAAAAAAGCAAGACGTCGAAAAGAGATAAATAAAACAGAGATAGGAATTAAGTAATATAAAAATAATCCTTTTTCTATAAGTTAATTGTATAATATATATATCTATTGTGTACAAAGTATATTCTACGACTTACATTTTACTCTCTAGTTTTAAGTAAATAGGAATAATAAATCAAGATACAATATTCATTCTAATTGTATAACATTATTCGATAAAAGTTACACTGAGATTAAATTCAATTGTATATTTTTTTTATTCAATAATTTAATTACGTAGGAAAACTATTTCTGTCATTATTTAATTATAATACATTCTATAATGTTATAATATTTCCAGAAGATGACGAGAGGCGTCTGTGCGTTGCCAAATAATTTTCTCAGAATTTAGCTAACAATCTTTTTGATTTTCGCAACGCGTTATAAGGATGGCGACCGAAGCTGGCTGCTCCCCGGAAAATGGGGAGAGCGCGTCATCGTCAAAGTCGACACCGGAGCCTCGTGCCGTCCCTGACAATGAACACAAGATGGCAACGATACCAAGAGCGCGCACGCCGCGACCGCGCCTCCACGTCGGCGTTCGCGGCGGCGTGTGCAGCATGCTGCCGCCGTGCGCGTGTGTGAGTAACGCGCGGGGAGGTACGCAAGCTATTTTGACGGGAAGGTCACATGACTAGACGGCTGTCGGCGTCCGATTCACACAGACGCGTGCCGCCGACCGCGCGTCGTAACCGAGCTATGCGCCTTGCGGCCTACGTCGGCGTACGTGCGTGTATGTGTCGACTGGTACACACGCATATGACGCGCACACACCTGCTCTTCTCGGCCGACGCGGCGAGCGGGCCGCGGGGATCTGGCCAGGACCGTGGGGCGAACGGAGACGAAGAGAGCGTCGTAATGGGTCCCATGATAAAAGTAAAACTGTTCTCTGTTCTCTCTCTCATGGTTGTCTCTTTTCTTTTTCTTACTCTGCATTATATTTTTAGATGTCAGTGTATGTCGTGGGTTTGATGAAATCCTCTTCGACTTTGCGTATCCTGAAAGTCCATGAATTATCCTGATCTGCCTTCTATCGCCATATCCTCGTCCTGGGTCAAGCGGAGACAATAGTTCACAAGCGAAGCGATATATCCCGAGTACTTTGAGCAGATTTCTTCTTCCTTCTGTCCTAAATATCAGATCCACATATGTGACCCAATGTTATGGCTGTAGAAACCAAACATAAGGCGTTAGAAAAACGCCTGCCGGAATTGAGATGCGCCTAAGGAGCTCCGGTAATTTCCTGATAATGGAATAGAATAATATAAGCGTTTTACGTGGATGCTGTGTGACAATGTAGTAACATTAGTCTGCTGTTTTCTTGCTCCGGCACTGTCCGCGACAGGCGCGGTGGTGCGCAGTAGGTGGCCGGTTGTCGCGAGAAGGGGGAAGAAAAGGGAGGAGTGGCCGACGTCGTCGTCTTCGTCGTCGTCGTCGTCGCCGCGGCGGCGGCGGCGGCGGCGGCGGCCGCGATGCTCGTAGAGGGGAACGAGACAGGCATGCCGAGTTTACGGTGATTCTTTACCACCGAGCGGACGCGTGCGCGCGGCCGAGCGGAGCTCGCGGCACGCACACCGAGGCATGCGTGCAGAAACGCGCGCGTGCACGTACCGGGTGCTAAAAAGTTAAACGTAGAATTCTAGGGAGAGCACGATTGAGGATTTTAAAGCGATAACAGACCTCGAGAGGACTATAATTCTCGCAAAAACGATTGAGGACCAGCTCTACGTTGGTCCATCAGGTAGACAATGAATCTTTATCTCTTCATTTGATCTTAAAATTATTACAAATGAAATTTAAACTGCCACGATATTTAACATCCTTTGAAAAGATGAAAGAAATTGAAAAAGCATCGTGTTGTAGGCAAGTGTCAGTAAATAAATCCGCAAGCTATTTTCTCGCCACGCGGTATATGGAGCCGGTCGGAAACTCACACCAAGGGAGTGCGAGGAACGTGCCTGTGTACATGCGAAAAGCGTGCACGTACGTGCGCCCGCACACAGGCGAGAGGAGAGTGTGCGTGCGCGTGTATTCTGCATGAGAAGAGACAGTCTCTCAAGGGCTCCGCCGTCTCCGGCTCTCGTCTCGTGTTTACGCGGTCGCGCGCGCATGTGTACAACCGCGGACGCGGACACCGCGCCGAGTGAGAGAGAAAGAGAAGGAGAAAGAGCAAAAAAGCGAGGAGAAGGGCCCCTCCGCTCGCGCGCGTGAGGGCAAAAAGAGACTTGGCGAAGCGGGAGCGGGAGCGAGAGAGTGAGGAACGAGAGACGGAGCATCCACACGGTCGTCGTCCACGAAAGCGCGCGGCGGGCGAGGAGAAGCGTGCGTGAAAAGCGTACGTATATCGCGCGCGCGGAGGCCTGCCGTTGTCTCGTTAGCGTCTGTGCACCGGGGAAGAGAGAGAGAGTGAGCGAAGAAGAGGGAGAGACAAGGAGAGACAGAAAAATATTCGCGTCGCAGCTCGTGCGTGCGTGCATGCGTGCGTGCGGGCGTGCGTGCACTCGACATCGGCGGATGATCCGTCGGCTTCCACATCGCCCGGGATTGGAATCATCGTCATCGGCTCCACTCGCGGCGCGGTAAGAAATATGCGTGCTCCCACTGCGAGGGCCCGCTACCTGTCGTCGTCTCGTCCACGGTCACACGGTGCGTGCTCCGCCGCTACCGCTACCGCTACCACCGCCACCGCCACCGCCACCGCAGCCGTCGCCGCCGCCGCCGCCGTCGCGATCGATACGCCATTGCGTCGCGACGTGCCGACGAGCAGATCGCTCGTCTGACGATGCCAGCCGTGGTGCTGGTGGTCGCGCTCCAGTGATGCGATAATATTCCGCCGGACGTCGGACGTATCATCGCCGACATCCTCGTTGTTGTTGGCGCGCGCGCGGCGGCGCGGCGTCCCGATAGCGATCGTCGTCGACGCCAGTAGCGACAGCGACGACGAGGACGGGGACGAGGTGGCGGAGGAGGAGGAGGAGGAAGAGGTGGCTCGTGTTGGCGCGCGGCGGGGAATGTCGTCGACGGGACGGCCGACGCTGATAACACGGACCGTCCGCGACGGCAGTGCGCCGTGCTGAACTGACGGACAGAGAGATGATAAATAGAAACGTGCGCGTGTCTGCGCCGAGTACAGTGAGCAACGTGCGGCGATAAATAGACATCAAATATACATATTATATATAAATATAGATATGTATGTGTGTGTTTGTGTATATAAAGCATGTGCCATTTCGTTGCCCGTAGATTGCGTTCGCGAAGACTGTGAGACTAAGTCCTCCCCCCCGCTATGGATCGTTGGCCCGCCGTCGCCGTGACCGTGCTGCTTTCGTCGCGCATCGAATTCGCGGCTGCGAGAACGTCGCGTTGAAAACCGCCGTCGCCGCTGTAGGAGGAACAGGCGGAGCTGGCGGTGGTGGAGAAGAAGAAAAAGGAGGAGGAGGAAGAAGAAGAGGAAGAAGAAGAGGAGGAAGAAGAAGAAGAAGAAGAAAAAGAAGCAGACGACGACGAAGTGGAGAAGGAAGAGGGCAGTAGTAGAGAACGAGAGGGGAGTTCACGACAGAATCGGAGGGAACTCGCGAGAAGGAGGCTCTCTCTCTCTCGTTCGGAGGACGGCGCTCGCTGCGTACGATCTCCGCGTAACGCGCTTTTCTGCCCGCGAAAGCGCGCGCGAGAGAGAAGGAGAGAGGACCGCGGACAAAGAGGACGAGGGAGACGGACGGCGAGAGCGGCTTTATCATGTTGGACGTGGAAGTGGTGGCCGCGCGGGATCGCGGGTCGCGGCGGTAGTCGCATCGTTGTCTTCGTCGACGACGCGTAATGCAGCGGCGGGAGGGGCGAACATAGGGAGGAAGGAAGGACGCGCGAACGGGTTATACGCGTGTAACTCGGCCTCTCGTGCCGGACGAGAGCGGACGTGAGACAGTGCGCGCGAGAGATAGAGCGAGATAGAGTGAGAACGACCGAGGAGGGCTTCGTAGCGCGCGGGTTAGAAAACCCCGTTCGGCTTCACGGAGAGGATGGAGCCGCGTCTGTCTCGCGGCACAACAAGTCGATCTGCGAGCGAGGAATGCGGTGGAGGCCGCGTTTCTACGACGACGACGACGCGCTGGGCCCGAGTAACATGGAAGTGGAATCGCGAGGAAACCGAGTTGTCACGCCAGTTGTCGTGCTAGTGCCCGGTCCTGCTCCGTCGTTCGCGACATAAATAAATTCGCGGATGCTCCAAGTATAATACGGAATATATTATATACATCAATCACATATATAAAGCGATATCGAATGTGCTGAGGTCCGTGCAGCGAGTGTGTACGTTGGAGTGACAGTGCGCGTTGCTCGTAACTCCGTACCTCCGTACCTCACCATCCTCTTTCTCTGGGGGAACACGCTTCTCGGCGACGCCACGCACAATGGAGACGTTATTGCCTGGCAGTACCGCCGCTGGCCAGTCGTACAGTCCGCAGTTGAAGACCGTCCTCAAGACCTATCAGCTGTCAGCCGTCAAGAGCCTGCAGGGTCCCAGCTCGGCCCTGCTGGGCATGGACTGTAAGGCTCTGCTGCATGAGCAACAGTCGGCGACCTCGTGCTTCTCGCCACCCGCTGTCACGCGTCCGGCAGCCAACTGCGGCCTGGAATCGCCCGTGGAGTCCCAGCCGCCGAAGGACGTGGTCGAAAAGGAGGTCCGCGAGACGTCGGCGCGCACATTGACGCCTGTCCCGAAGGCGCCGCGCTCGCTGGAGGACTCGGACGAGGATCGTCCCGCGGTGGTGGATCGCCCGAAGATCGTGTGCGAGAAGCGCGAACTCGAGTTTCAGATACCGATCCTCACGGCACCGGATCAGAGCTGCTCCGAGAGATGCGAGACGATCCTCGAGGGCGAGAGGATCTCGTGCTTCGTAGTAGGCGGCGAGAGGAGATTATGCCTGCCGCAGATCCTGAACACGGTGCTGCAGGACTTCTCCCTGCAGCAGATCAATCAGGTGTGCGACGAGCTGCAGATCTATTGTTCGCGCTGCACCCGGGATCAGCTGGAGGAGCTCAAGCACTCCGGCATCCTGCCGCGCAACGCGCCGTCCTGCGGCCTCATCACCCAAACCGACGCCGAGAGGCTCGTCAGTGCTTTGCTGTTGTGCAGGACAGAGTCTTGCGATCCCTCCCAGATCGGCCCGGCACAGAACTGTCTTGATAAGAAACCGTGTAAGAACGAGGAAGATGAGGAGACGATTGTTAAGTTCAAAGTGTACCACGAATGTTTTGGCAAGTGTAAGGGCATTTTCGATGCGAAGTTATTCGAAACGGACGATTCCATGTGCATCGAGTGTCTGGAGTGTGGCTATCAGTTTTCTCCCCAACGCTTTGTGCGACATGCTCACAGATCTCTGGAGAACCGCACCTGTCACTGGGGTTTTGATTCCGCCAATTGGCGATCGTATCTGTTGCTCTCTCGTGATCAACAACACTACAACAAATCACTCATTCTTTTTCGGGAGCTGAAGGAAAGGCATCTCGTGTTAAACTCCAAGCGAAAGCTAGAGGTATCGTCTTAATTTCTTAATTTCTTTCCTCTTTACAAATAAGATTATAATTTTGACGTTATAATTTCTTATAAATATGTATAAAGTACAAAATTAAATCTAAAAACGTCGTTTAACGTATGTAGAAAATATATGGACCCAAATATCTATTTTAGCTACGACATGAGCACGAGAGATTGATCAAACGCACAAAGAAGGACATAGGAAAGGACGATTGCGCTGGAATCTACAATGGCAACGGATTGGCAATGTACCATCCTGTATCCCAAATCACCCCCGATTCATCGTTCCTGCCCTTGCAGATGCAATGGGCGGTTTTCGAGTTCGCTGCCAGAAGTGCAGCTTTTCAACCTTGGAATGCTACGAACACGTGCAAGCACAGGGACAAGTAAGTACGGTCACAACTCTAGCTTCATGGCGAGAATTTTTCGATCGTTTAAATTCTCGCTTTAGAAACACTTATACATCTACATATTCTTACAGCTGTACTCTCATACAGCAAAATCTTTTGGGGTGTGCGGGAGAAAGAAATATGTCGAGGCGTTAAAAAGAAAAGTTTGTTTGAGAATATCTCAAGATCACGGTCCGATTTATTTTAAGTGTTACTGTCAATACAAGTCGAAAAATTGTTTGCACGTCCGCACGCGTTCAACTCACAAGGTCGAATCCAGCTGTTTTCTCGCGTTGGTTGTGCGGCATTGACATCCTCGTTGTTATCCTCGTTAGGACACCGTGCTTCGAAAATATTCTTAAAACTGAAAGATTATCGAGAAAAAAATTTCATTTAATTGCCAACATAATGTTTTATCGTAGGAGTATCAAGTTTTTAAATCTTGATAGTTCAGTAAGCAGAGTCAACAGAATATATTCACTCAGCTGAGTGAATAATTATTAACAATATCATTGCTTGGAAAGTTTTCGACGTGTCCCTTCAAATCAGATTCTCGAAAAGTAAAATCCGCGCGACGATTCCAAGGAACGAGAATTTATCTAGCAGAATATCGACAGTTGTACTCTAATTTTATATAAGATTATCATTATATTGACAGACTAGATAAAGAACTTTACTGTCCCATTCGGATTCCGATATTCTATTTCACGCGAAATAAGTATCGTAAAATGGTCATGGGCAGTTTTGCATACATTTTATGCGAGACATAGAGACGATAGTAAAGATAAATATTGTTTTTGTTAACAGTTCATCGTTGGTACCTGCATATCTCAGTCGAGGTCCACCTGTACTGCAGCATCCCGAGCGAGTCATTCCGCTTTCAGAGTGCGAGCGTTTCGAGCCACATTTCCAACCCAACGTGGCGTTGGCGCCTATACCAACACCGGTACAAATAAGTCAGATACCGCCGCTCTCATCTGTTCAACGACGGCATCATCACGAACATCGCCGTCACAGTCATCGCTCCTCGAGTCCCACGTGTGAGAAGCAGGAGTTGTCGCCCGCCGGTGTTAAAAT
This sequence comes from Tetramorium parvispinum, assembly GCA_011638315.1. Taxonomy (NCBI): domain Eukaryota; kingdom Metazoa; phylum Arthropoda; class Insecta; order Hymenoptera; family Formicidae; genus Tetramorium; species Tetramorium parvispinum. Next base: position 10,662 of record VBVR01006015.1, read on the forward strand.
AGAGAAAACATCACCGAGTCAAGCGCTCGCCATCGGTTCTTATCCTCTGTACTATATGCCTGATGAAAATCAGAAAGAGACGGCGATGCCAAAGGACAGAAAGGAGAAGGAGGGTGAAGAAGAGGAAAGCAGCGCGGCGGTGACATCGTCGACGGTAAACGTGGAGCCTTTACCACTGGCAGCTTCTTCCGAAGTCGGCACTTCCTCGCCGTCGGAGAGCGATTCCGACACAGACGGCACCGCAGCGGTCGATCTCGAGGAGCGGTTGAGAACACTGGACGTGCCGCAGGACGTGATAGAGCTGGCAC
>VBVR01006016.1:0-10963 GCA_011638315.1 Tetramorium parvispinum
ATTCTGCTTCGACATTTCAAATGATTAAAAAATCATGTGATAACTTTAGAAGAAATACAATTTCCAGTGCGTCATTTTTATCGTTGCAGAGAGTATTTTTAACATTTTGTAGCCTAAAATAAATTTTTTCAGAGTTCATGTTCATCGTGTCGTGCGTGTTGCAGTTATTATATTCTATTCTGTGTTTCCAAGGGTTCGGTAGTTTTGATCTCGTCGTGTACCGAAGCACGAGAAACTGTGGCTTTCCGTTATCTGGCGCCTGGCCAACCTCTACGCATTAACGATCGTCCACGACTTTCGACACGAATCTATCTCTAACCGACATCCTGTATCCGTCCGACAACCACGCGTTTCCGAGTAAGATCGTGCAAGAACCGACCATAGCGCGTGGCGTTCGTCCATCGCGTTAGATGCATTTGTCATGAAGCCCTGAAATTCTCTTCATTCGTTATTAAATTATCAGTCATTGAACTTCTGATTAATTGCGGGTACGGACGACGAAATAAACGGTAGAACGTGGCGCAATCCGCGCGGTACCTTTGATTGTCGAAGCGTTTAAAATTTAAATTGTCCTGCCATATTATTCGCCATATTATCAAAGGAGAGTCTAGGAATATGAGCTATCCATTATGTTTTCATATTAAATCAGGTAACTTTACGTTCACTGCGCTTACGCTTTAAATTGGACATGTACGCTTCGAAAATATAAATCCGAATTACATTAAATCCGTCACACATACACACGCACGCACACAAAGTTTTCGTGTTATTTCGCAAAACACGGCTGTCCCGAATGTCTATCTTGTCTGATATTTCTAGCTTCTCCTCCGCGATCGCCGCGCGCACATGCGTCTCTTTGTGCGAAAATGCAGGTCCAAGTCTCGAGTCAGCGGACGCACGGACCGAGAAAAGTTCTTTTAACGGAGAATTCCGTAAGGAGAGTTCACAGGGACGTGTTCCTATTTCCCGTCCTTTCTATCGGACGAGTCTCTCTGAGTTGCGAATCCCACGGTCGGATTGGCCGCGATACGCGCATCTGGCCGCATGTATCTGTGAAAATAGAATTTACGACGATGGCAGTTAGCCAACGAATCATTTCCAGCCTAAGCGCGTGGTCCACCGGTATCGATCTCTCCCCTGCTCGGCTAAGTCCATGGACACGTAAACACACAAATTAAATTAGACATGCCGTTAAATTGCTTGAAAGCTTGCGAGCGTAGTCGAAAGGATCGGCAAGACGAGCTATTTTCGCAGACGCCTCGGTCAGCGTCGTTAACATATACATATACATAGTTTGCCATTCATGGACATTCGGATATAGGTCGGGTGGAGAGTGCCGGTCGCGTATCCCTATTTGTGAAGCATTGTGTCACTGGCGCGTTTCATTTTCGCCGTTTTCGCCGCCGTCCCCCCCCTTCCTAGTTGTGACACTGAACGCGTCATGTTGTCGTTTGCTAAAAGTACCGCGAGGTTTATTTACAAAGTGTCCCGAGAACAACGGATATGCTTTTCAACCGAGAGAGATAAAGGAAGAAAAACGATGGGTCGTTTTACCCGCGCGCGTCGATAGTTACCAAGTTCGTCGATCCTCCGAGAAAGTTGGGAGGTTTTAGCGAAATTGAGCCTCGATAGATAGCCCGACCCTATTCTCTCTATTTCTTTCAACCTTATTCCTTTTATACCCTTTCGGACTTTATTCGGCCAGAGGCTTAAACTGATTGATCTTGATTTGTATTTAATCTAATTCCTGTAATATTTCAGATTGAAAAAAAAAACTAGCTGTGCAAAAAAATCATCGACATTCTCCGATCAAAGGATCGTCAGGGAAAATCAGCTCCCCGACGCGGATGCAGAATCAATACGACAATGTTCGATGTAAACTCTATTCAGGGCACCTTTATAACAATATATGCTACGAAAGCTAGATGTAGTCCGAACGTACATGGCTAACCGCACAGCGACGAGGTCCTTTGAATGACAATTACTAACGGAAGCCCTTCGGCAGTTTGCCGACAAGAGTTATTTACTAACTCCCATTCCGCACGTCGCGCTACCAATGTTCGGGGAAAGACGCCTCTTGTTTGTTTCGCGCGAGTGCTCGAATCGAGGGGAAACAGCGACGCCGCGTTAATATTGTAGTATCTCGCTAATATAAGTAACTGCTTGTTACTTGTATGGATATCCAAATACGCGTAGCATGGCGCGCGGTTATTCCTTTAGAAGCGTATATGTTGACGGCTACACCGAAATATTAATATTTGCATCTCTACGACAGAAATTATACGCAACAGATTATGCGAGCAACTTGTTTGCGTTAGAAAAGTTTTTCATTTTATGCAACGCACGCTCACGGTGATTAAAACTATTATTATATTCGATTTAATATATAAGTACTAAAAAGAAACAGTGTCTTTGTGCCTCTCCTTCGCGTGATAGATTAAAGCAATCATAGCAACAATGATTATTACTTGTAACAAGAAAAAAGGTTATTACCTTAAAGTATACACGGTATAAAACGCGCTACATGTGAAATGAGGAAAATTTTTTGCTCATTTTTTAAGAGCGCGACAAATAGAAAGAGACTGTGCCTCTTCTCTTATGCAACAAATTCATAATCTTAATGTAACGAATAATCGGATCAACATTCGTGACAGTTGAGAGACGTGACACTATTTGAAATAAATATATCGAGACAATCTTATATATAAGATCAAACTATGAATACTGGCCAAAGAGTACTAGTGAAGAGATAGGTTTTAGTTTAGGTTTTAGTTTATGTAATTATTTTTATGCACGTAACTAATCCATTTTTATAGTTGGCGCACTATCTTGATATCACTATTTTTGTAGGTATAACTGACACGAGACGAGAAAACGTATGGATAAAAATGTATCTCTCACTTTTGCACGATACATTTTCGGGCCGTAAGAAGATTTAGAAAAGCTCGAGCTATTCGACCGGATTGATACGATTCGCGCGAAAATACATATTTGGAATACAATCATATCGGGTCTATGCACCGTTGTACAAGTATATCATATAGCAATCGTCGCAGAACTCAATTTGTGTGGTATGCTGTCTCCTACATATTTACCCTATACGTCGACTCTATTCGGGAAATTTTAGTGAGACGTACCGCGTGCGAGAAATATACAAAAGCCACGTCGTGAGAGACATTTACTATTTACTATAAACTATTCATTACATTGACCATAATACGCGCTTATGAGATTGTTCGTATTATACGTGACATTAATTTCACAATTATTGCCGTTCCCGTGGGAGAGAAGAACGCATTTAACTACGGATTAAAAGTAATTATAAAAGTGGTTCGTGCGACACGATCATCCGATTAATACTTTGATATTTCATTAAATACTACTATTAAAATCATTTAACGCGATTGAAAAAAGTATTGATACGAAACGTAACAGTGGATATTTTATAAAAAATATATTCACTGTGTGTAAATTGTATCAAATTTATTTCGCATAATTTTAACAAGTTTTGTTTAACAAGAGATAAATGCCTTTGAAAATCTTTTTCATTTGTTAGAAAATATTTTTGTATAATTTATTCTATTCGCATACAGATATATTCTTATAAGGCGAAAAACCAATTTAACATATCGCAAAGAAATGTTGTGAAGCTAAATAGAAAAGGCAAAACTGCTAAATATGTTCAAGAATAGGTAAATATGTAAATATTATGCACATGAGGAAAATATGCAAAATTATGCACTTATAGATGAAGTATGTGCAAAAAAAAAAGTTATGATTCAACACACAGGAATTGAAAATGCATAGCACTTGAAATGTACTTGTATTTATTCATTACCTCTACCAGAGAGACGGATACAAATAAATATGCATCAGTATTCAAGCCGTATGGCATGGAAGAAAACAGTAAAAGTTAGATTTTAATCTATTTTTATAAAAACTATAATAGGATTTAAAAAAGAAGCATAAAACTTTTGATTAGTTGTATCTGTATAATAAAGAGTAAAAAATGAAAAAGTTTATGCAACCATGCATGAAGAAAAGTCTGAAATAAAAACTTGATACACGTGGAACTGGTCCTTTCCATTTTTCCACTTTTTGCCCAACTTTTTTATTTGATTTGCCTTGTTGCGCAATTTTGCACGATGGCTTATTTTCAATTGTCACCTCGGTATTGTTGGCGCGTAACTATCTCAAGCTATCGAGCAAGCGTCGAGTTTTTCGCTTTTATGACCCGGGCTACCAGGTATAATATGTTGTTGGTTTATATAGGGTATATACGTGAAGCCCGGGACATGTACGCGGACGTAGTTCGCGAGGAGCGAAGACCGAAGAGGAGGCCGAGAAGGAAGGTCACTCGATAATGCTCTCGACGACGTGGCCATTAACCGTGCGAGGAGACCGAGAGGGATGCGGAGACGCGGAACGAGGAGCGTGTGTTCGCTCGCTCGGTCGCGTCGCTTCGCTTCGCGCTCGGATGCACGCCCAGTAAGGCATCAGACGTCCTACATCGATCACATCATCGGTCGAAGGTCCTTCCGATACACGCGATATAAATGGATTTGAGCGCGCATACGACGTTACAACGAGACCTGACGGCGACGGCGACGGCGGCGGCGGCGGCGACAGCGACGGCGACGGCGATGACGATGGCGACAGCCAACATCTCGAGAGAGCTTGAGCTCGCTTTTCGCGAGCTCAATTCATTGTCAGAAGATAAATGTAGTCCCTCTCTCTCTTTCGTGCGCGCGCGCGCGTGCGCGGACACGCGACATAACGCGCATATGTACGAGCATGTGTCATAGAGCGCGCGTAAAGCGTCGATCGTAAAATATGAGCAACTATATTTTATCTATCTTACGAAGACGTTACGGACGCAATTGCGCGGAACCACTCTGGGCACCTCTGGGATATTTCATGCGCAGAAATATATAGTTGCTGATACGTTTCGTCAGAGGCGTTTTGTAAAATATTAACGCTCGCGCAAATGGCTGAGGATGTAACGACAAATATTTAGAGAGCAGTGCGAGAATGGAATGTGTCAATGAAACATTTATCGATTGTTTAGAATGTATATACTGTCGCAAAATCGCTGAAAATCGAAAAGTCATGGTCGAACTGCTCATTTTTATTAATGCATGTAAATATATTCACGCGACGCGTTATCGAAAACGTTAAAACGAAAATTAAGTTTGTATCTATTAAACTACCTTTTTATCGCGCATTGTTAAATCACGAAAAATATTATAAAATTAGTATCTTTTATTTCGTTTATAACATCAAACGAATTTTTGGCGATATCCGCAAAAACGTCAGTTTAAGCGATTCAATATTGTCTAACATGTTTATCTAATTAAATTTACTTTGTTTTTTATTTACTGCGCGTTGCATTCCATTCAATTATCGATGATAAATTGATTTAACTATTCGTTGAATATTCCCATTGAATATTCCCGTTAAATATTCATCGCGACAAGAAATACGTCGTTGAAATGTCGAAGAAACTGCTCGTATAATTATTTACGCGTTATCTACGGCGCCAAATAATGACAAATAATATTACGATTGAATTGAATATGGAATTATAATCCATCTTATCGCTGACATGTTTGTCAGCGGTAAGATGAATTGTCATTTTTATGTCCAATTCAGTCATAATGTTATTCATCATCGAGTTCACCGGATTAAAAAGTGTTTTATGTTAAGGCGGTGAATATCAGATAGGCAATGTTTACGTTATTGCTGTTTCGGTTACATCGAATTGCGAGATGTGCTATTAACGACTCTGATAACTCTCTCGCTCTCTCACGCGCATCATACATATATGTATATATATATACACAGCGATGGTCCATCATTAGACAAATTTATCGAGTTAAGACGCGGCATAGTGCTCCTCGAGCACCTAACTGCATCGTAAATTAGACGAAAATGTTACCTATCTTTCTCTCTCTCTCTCTCTCTCTCTCTCTCTCTCTCTCTCTCTCTCTCTCTCTCTCCCCTTTTTTTCCTCTCTGTCAAAGTGAACAACATGCTCTTTTGCCAATGAATACATGCACACGTACTACGTTAGAGCAGCGTGGCTGTAAACGCAAACTGAGTCTGCTCGCTTGGGAATTTTCTTTGCAACAAAGTTTCTTGAAATAGTAAGTAGAGTTATTTCAGCTGTACTTTTCAGATAGACTTCTTCTTGCATTTAAAATAAGATAAGCATATATTGAACCTTTAGCTGGCCGAAGGGAAGAGAGGGAAGAAAAATGAAAATGACGAAAATGACGTATGGAGTACAGAAAGCAAAATGTATATATTCAGTGTCCACTGCGTCTTATTTGCACGCTTGCATAATTGAATCATTTTTTAGTGCAGCTAGTGTGAAGCAAAGTTTTAATCTAATTATTACTCCAAATATATGCGTGAATCTTATTGGAATACTATTTCTGAGAAGACGGAGAAATCATCAGACATATATCTAACAAATGCAATTAATTGGAACAGGAAACTCGCAAATAGGAATTCATTCTGCGAAATTGAATTTGTAATCGTCGAGATGAAGAATTAGATTGAAATTATCTGAACTTTTCATCCTTTTTCCCTCTCGACACCTACTGCCGTCACTTTGCAAATAATTAGACAAATAATTTCTTTAATTTTTTTCAAGATGCATAAGAATTAAATGTCCACGAAATGTTTTACGAAAAGATAATTTTATACTAATTTAATTTGATCGTTAAAAAGATAAATTATGTAACTCTGTTGAAAGAATTGAAAAAAAAAATAGAAATAATTCGGCAAAGTTTAAAAAATAGGTTGAAAAAGTTTCAAACTAATTTTTTTAAAGATTAAAGAGTTCATTTCCTCGCATGATAAATGTTCAATAATTTCCGCTAATTCTTCTAATTGAGGCAGAATACTCTACCTCGCTTAGGCGCTCGTCTCACTCGTATGGATAATGGTGCATTGCACTTTCGTCAATTAAACATTCGCAAATAACAATTAAATATTCTATATGTTGGCTAAAGAGCAACATTTCGAAACTATCTCGTTCATATTTAACTAGTGGGATAAACGCGATCTTCATATTACTTAGATGGAAGTTTGAATTGCATGACCAGGTGAGCGTTAAATGCACCGCTAATCAGAGACAGGACGACCTATATTTGTATTCCGCATTTAGCACTAAATGCGGTCATCACTGATCCTGAATTTTCTTTCTCTCATATAAAGATCGCATCTGCCACCGCATTATTACGTTGGATATCAGACAGCTATATTTAGCGCTAAATGTATGATACAGATATAAAATAATGTGTTAAATCATGATTTATGGCGCGAGCTTACTATAACATTATCACGTAAAAACGTGCAAACTCTAGACAATTGAATATAAAAATTGATAACGCTGAATAAACGAAGCATATAAAAACCACCGACATAGGTACGCGAAAACCGTATTTCCTACGGCGACGTTAAATTTGGAAAAACTGGCACCCGCTCACGACAACATTTGATTGACGATATTTTAATGAAGATCCATTTAATCTTTGGCTTCTACATATTGTATCTATGTAGTACATACAAGTACATATATATTCACAATTATTGCATACCCGCCCAATTAAATTTAATTTGTTTCAACGTTAAATAGAGTGCGATCTCTACATCACCCGGACGTTTCATATATATTTCGGAAGTTCCGAATTACATCCGCTATGTAAAACTGAATCAGAACACGAAACGCAGATACGTACGTACATACAAATATGACTGTTGTAAAGCCAAGTTTCTGAATCTTTGCGAGAGTTCGTGCTCCGCTGTGATTCGTGCGTCACGTGTGCCACGGACGAACGAGTTGTAATACAAGTAGAAGTTACGTTAATTTTAGAAGTAAGTTTCTTTTCGAAATTCTATCTGCGAAACGGGATAACAACGGCTCCATGCGCATTAAAATATAATAGAGGCACGCCATTATTTCTGAGAAGCAAAGACATCGGTTAATCCTTAATGATCTTGACATTTCAAGCTCTTGATCGTTAGAAAGTTATCTCGCCGGGCTTGCCGTTATATAAATTATTTAAAAACTTCCGACTTTAAAATCCATCTTCTCAAATTGAAAAAAATTAAACAGAATTCTCAGCATATCCACGCGACAACTCCGAAAGGCTAGGAAGGCCATTTTTTATGCGCTACGTCAGCATAAGCTCGCACAAGTGTATCTCGATTAATTCTGCAATCGAGTCTGAAAGAAGGATTTATTAAGGTTCTCGTATTCGAGAGTTCGACAGCTTGCATTCGTCACAAGTTTCGCAAACGCACGTTTCAAGTGCTCGGCCAACTGGATTTATAGCAGGAGGGATTATTAAGACTTACGCTCCTAGAGACCGCGGGTGTGCGGATCTCTCGATCTTGCACAAACAGGTCAGATGTGTGTTTCGAGTTTAAATCATTGAGATTAGCAGCGCCAGACCTGACGGACTCTGATAAACCGACCCGAGGGCTCAATTCGAGGAGCGAATCGCAAATCCTAGTGCGAGTGACGTGCTCGCCGACACGTATCTCCGACACTCGGCCGTGCGTATTCGCACGGTAATTGCACGCCGGCCACCATTTGAATAATTTCATCCACGCGGCAAGGACATGGCGGGCAAGTACTCGCCAGGGACGTGTACGCGCGCGTGGCTGGGTCAGTCCTACGCCGATCTGCGTTCCTTTCTGCGGTCGCGCCCGTGGGCGTGGGGGGTCTGTTTGCGCCACCGAATGCACCGAGATCGTAAATACGATCTCGGCCCGCTCGCGTGCTAATCGCCCGCGATTTACCGCACTTTGAATATTAGTCCGCGGTGAATCCCCCGCAAATCTCCCGCCATTCAACTTGCAATGGCCGAGCTCGAGCGGCACCCCGCAGGACTTTAATTATTGCCGAGAGGCGAGAGACACTCGAGATCATTTCCCCCCCCCCGCCCCCTTTCCCTCGACTCGACTCCCTAATCTTTAATCGTCCAACTAATTTATATGCTCAGCGGGGGAGACGGAGAGACGCCTTGCACGTTTCATTTCACCGAATTTCTCCCCGAAGAGATCGATTGCCTTCGTTACAGACGAAATACTTGGCGTACTTTCTTATCGCGGAATTCGACGGTGAGAGCGCTTTAAATCTTTGACGTGAACTTCCGCCGGTTCGCGAAGCTTCGCCGAGAACTTGGCGCGAACAGTATTGTTACCAACTCAACGAATGCGCGATATTATCGGGAATAAAAACAGAAAAACACTGCACGGCTACTTCGGAGCGGCGTTATGTAAATGACGATACAAATCGAAGATGGAACTCGACGATAAAAGGGCAAATTAACGCGACGTTCGTGTCGCCGTGCGGCCGTGCTGTAGGATTCTAACAGACTTTTTACAACCTCCGAGCTGTACGAGGGACGGTGGTACCGAACCACCGTACCCTCGCGCGAACGTTGCCTTTCTAAAAAAAAAAGTTCACTCGACTCGAATGATTAAAGCACGAATTTCTCTCCATCCGTGAGAATCGATTGCCTCCATTGTGGACTCGGCGTATTTTCTTACCTGCGAGACTCGACGGCGAGCACTCAAATCTTGGACGTGAACTTCCGCCGTTCGGCGTTTCAAAGACTCTAGACGATTTTCTTGCAGCGAGCAGTATTGTTACCAACTCAACAAATACGATACCATCGGAAATGAAAAAAAAAAAAGAAAAACACTGCACAAGTAAATGTCGCGTTGTGTTATATACGATGACATAAATTGAGGACGAAATTCGTCGATAAAAGGGCGAATTAACACGAATTATTTCGTGCCGAGGGGCTCTAACAGACTTTTTACAAAGACGTTCAAGCTGCGGTGCTGGAAAACCACTAGTCCTCGCGCGAACATTACCTTTCTAAAAAAAAAAAAGAAAGAAAAAGGCTCACCTCGACGCGAATGATTAAAGGGCTTTCCGTTCCGGTGGAGCACCTAAGAGAAAAAAAAAAGGCAGAGAGCCGTTTACGAGAGTCTTTCCGCTCGGAAGAACTTTTCGCTGTCCCGCGTTTTCCGACGTACGCGCGATAACGACTGTGAATCGTGTCGTGGACACGTGGAGTCCTTCTCTTCCGTTGCTTTTCTCTCTTTTCTTTTTCAGATCGACCCTGTCGTGCGTATCCTCGGGACGCGATTAGCGATATCGCGCGCAACACACTTCGCCCTCGCACTCGCGGCTGCGTTCGCGCGCGAATCTCGTGACTCGCGACGAGATTCGAGACTTCAGGCGGCGCGCGCCCTTGATCGCCGTCCCGCGCACCCCTTCATCGTCGCACGGACGAGTGACAACGAGGAGCGACGTATAAGCTTAGCGGCAATCGACGGACGTCGAAAAAACGAAACGAACTCGGCGAATACGCTTCGCAATGTGTTCGCGTGGCACGCGGACGCACAGCTGCTACTAAACTCCTTCTCGAGCGGGCGCGAACGCCAAACGTGACTCGAAGTGCGCGCGCCGCCACCGCCGAGAGAAACCAGCGGCACACAATGAATAGCCTCCGCCGACGCTGATACGGCACGGCACGGCGACGTCGACGTCGACGGCGACGCCCTCGCCATCGCCGACCGGACCAAACAGCCCCGAAGGGGTTGGCCTGCAGAACCTCTCTCGACCAACTTTAACTCGACACTCGACAATTGTTAGTACATATGTACGTTTCTCATGGAGAAACGCACGAGCTTGCTTGTATTTTTATCGATGATTTCGTGTTTCGGCAAATCTTTATTATCAATGAACACGAACACATAGAGAGAACGTTATTTTTATAAAAGAATATTGTCTCTCCGCGTAGATTGCTCGTACACTGAAAAAAAAAATATTTAGATCCAAAAAAATATTTATTTACATAGTGCCAATGATTTATTTACTTAATATAAACACATATTTATTTAGAATTAGATATCTTTATTAAACTTTTATTAC
>VBVR01006017.1:0-10963 GCA_011638315.1 Tetramorium parvispinum
ATTCTCATTGAATTAATAATTAATTAAATAATCATGTAATATTAATTTTTTCTTAATCTATTGCCGATCTCTGATTACTGCATACTGTAATTTACAGCGTATTGCAATAATTATTTTATAAATTCATTTCCACGGTCTTTTTGCAGGCAAATACGGGAGAACTAAATTCCCAGCAAAGTAGCGGAAGTTTGTAAAAAGAGTAATCTAGTATTACTTATTTATATTAATTGTAATTAATTATTTATGTTACTGTGATATTGTCAGTACAGAGATATGAATATTTTTATAACTTTTATAATTTAATCATATAATTGAAAAATTTATATCTGATATTTTCTGTATTTTGTTATATATATATGTATATATATATATATACACATATAACAAAAAAAAAATATATATATAATGCTTGATGTATATATCATTTTGTATTTCGCTATTCAACCGTGTTGGGTCATATAGTATAATTGCAGGAAATAAAGTGCAAGATATATTTTATAAGTGAATATTATATAACGCTTTTATATTAGCCAACTTATTTTTAAATTGTTACATACACATCATTCACTAGCATATCTCGATCACATTTTCTCATTACTAGATGTAATAAGTGCGTATTTACATTGGTGCAATTGTCTCGATTGCTCTTCGTTGTCCATTATCGTATGGCATTCCGCATTTATATTTACATTTGCTAAGCTTATACACACAGTCCCTTAATAATCTTTGATTTTTTCTCCTTAAAAGTAAATCGCGCAATTATAAGGCCACTCGTTAGAAAAGTCGAGGCATCCTGCTCTTATCTGTTAAATTTTTTTTTTTAATATACATACATTTTGTGCAGGAATTATAAGAAAGACAGCAAAAATACTCACAAAATGTCGCGTAATATTAAGTAACCTATTAAGTTTTCACGTGCTTTGATTATATATCAGAGACAATAAAAAATGAATGATAAAATCTCTTAAGGAATGAAAGCAATATGAAGAAATTAAAAAATTGAAAAAGTTAAATATGATTTAACGCATTACACATTTGGCAGTGTTAATAAATTAATCGGTAATATTTGCAATAACATGAGTTAATAAGTGAAAATTGTTATAACGCAGACGGGCAGCGGCAGAGTTTCCCGATTCAATCGGTTTTAATTTGAACTACCGTGCATGATTTAAAACGATGTAAGTACCATACGTCCCGCTCAAGCGAGTACTCGAAAATATCACATAATAGGGGGTATTCATAGTCCTTATTTTATACACAAAATTGTCTTGAGTTTGGTCAATGGCAATCTTAAAACTCCATCTAATCAGTAAAGCGATCGTACAGCATTTTGAGATTATACTTAAGACAATCTTGAAGATCGAATTATGAATACCAGTCACAAATTCCGTTTCCAGAAATTTAATGTTCTTCAAAATCATTCTCTTAAACCGCTACGATTTTACTAGGATCCACTTTAACTCGAATAAACATAGTATCGTCCTTGACGAAATGTCGTTTCTTCACCATCTCGTGAGAAACGAATCTCGGGAAGCCGAAACCAAGAGAATCCGGTTCGCGACTCGGTCGTTGAAAGTTCTTCCAAGTCGGGTCCGGTATAAAGCTTTCTACAATGTTGCAGGCCTTTTCCGCGACAACCGTCTGATCGAACATTGTGAACGACACGCTGTGCGAGAATGGCCATCGTAGAAGTGCATCGTATTCGCCAGGTAGAATTTTTATGTATATCGAGATGTGGCTGTCCTCTCCGGTCCCGTTTCCATTTAAGAAGATGGAAGCCTATAAAATTGAAAAAATTATTTAAAAAATTGACAGCATATTTAATTTTCTAGTTCTAATTATTTAGACAATACAGGTGCATAGAAAAATGGCATGAAAAATTCATGAGATAGTTAAATTTCAGAAAAAGAGTTCTAGCTTTTATATTTATTTAAAAAGCTTTTGACTACACTGCAAATCGAGTCAACTATATTTTTTTATTAATTATGTATAGCAATTGTTATAATAATTACAATGTCTTTATGATGTCCATATGACATCTTATTTAAGATTCTATCTCATCAATTGCAGTCATACTAAAGTTTGATATTACATATGTAATTTACTTTTACAATATATATAGAATGATTTGATTGCTGTTCGAGAAACTCGCGTGTACGTCATGATATAATATAAAAAATTATAATTATGATATTACATCCGCTCCTAAGACAGAGTCATACAATTTAATTCTTTATTAGGATGCAGCAACAAGGAAGTAATACTGTCAACACGAAGCAAAAGTTATAACTTGATTTAAATTCAATCACTCATTTTTATACAATATTCGATGTACGCACCTGTAATTTGTATCCATATTGACTAGTATAAAAAGGTGGACTGACAAGCTCCATTCCTTCCTTTGCTTTCGCTTCCGACATCTTGGCAACATAATCCGTGATTTTCCATATAAGCGTGCCCGTGTAATTTAACGACAGCTTGCTAATCGCCGATTTCAAGCTCGTTATTTGATGTTGTTGCTTCGTCACTAGGCTACACATGAGACTTAGATGCATCTTCGCAGATTCCTCCAGATGTTTATCCAGCGAGAACCTATTTCCCTGTTACAGAAAGAATAAGGTTTTTTGAACTAAAATGAAAATAATAAACGAGAAGATAAGTCTCTCGTTTCAACACAAATAAATGAATTATAAATAATTTAATAGAATTAATTTCTCAAGTTATGCACATTTAAAATTACAATCTTATTGAATATCAACCAATTGATTTCTTTTTTTATGATTGTTCACTTATTCTCATTCTCGTCAGAGAAAAACGTGAAAAAAATTGAAATTTGTATCCAGAAAATTAAGGTATAAAAAGCGAATGTTTATTTTAATTCATATTAAATATTTAGTTATTTTTTAGAGTGTGAGGATATTTGATATATAAAAAGAAAAAAAAATATTCAAAATCAATCTTAAACATCGGGTATTATATTTCGCAGAAATAAAACCTGTTTCAATATGTTTTAATTTATTTATCTTTTATGCAAGCGGATATAAGCTATAACGCACGTAAAAATAGTACCTTGAAGCGGCAACCGGCGTCCTTGAACGTACAAGAAAGTAGATGCGTGGTGCAATGATCCTTCAGATGAACCTCAAGATCCTCTCGGGGCAGCACCGCGGTTTCGCAACGATGAGGACATGCAACCGGGAATCGACCACATTTCGCGTGATGAGCGCCGAGCGTATCGAAAACGAATTCTTTGTTACAGTAACGACAGGCGACTAGTCTCTTGGCACACTCCCCCAGCTTGTGTTGGCCGAGGTGTCGCCTTTGCACCTTCATGCCACACTTATTTTCGCAATAAAGAGGCTCGTAACCGCATGTCCCCGTGTGCTTCTGCAAACATCGCGTTTTTACAATTACTTTCTAAAATCAATAATTTTTGAAGACAACTCCAGTAGAAATAACAAATTTGTTTAACATATTATTCTGTCAAAATTTTTTAACTTATTTTATGTAAAGATACTTAATTAAGAAAAAAAAGAAATTTTATAAATAGGCAAAGATAAGTTATCTAAAATTATCGTTCGGTTGTTACTATCGTTTGCTTTGCAAAGTTTTGATGTCTTATTAATTTTCAAGCAAGTCAAGATCGTTGTTATACCTCTAAAGTGTGTCCGGTAAATTCTTTGGCACAGAAGTCGCAACGGGCCCTACGCTGAGCGCAGGTGTACTTGAGATGATCCTCCATGAGCACACGAGGAATCATCGCCCCACATTTATTGCCGCAAGGAACTGCATCGTGCTTACACGTGTTCAGGTGCGCCTGTGATAAAAGCGAAATCTAAATTTAGTTGAACCGTCGATACTCATTCTCATTCCGTAGTACCGAGCACTCTTTACCTTCAGCTTCCTCAGTTCATCCGACCACTTGCAACCATCCTTGTGATGTATGCAGTATACGATGGAGCCCATTATTGCCTTTTCTGCCTCCGTGTCTTGGAAATTCTGGAAAAAACGAAGATGTTATTTGCTTTCGTTTGTTCGCCGTTCGCCGAAACATAAAACGTAAAACCGTTGGTGCGCGTGTACCGTATAGCCCGAAATGTGTAAACGTCTGGATTATTAATGGATCAAAATCTGTAGTTCTCAAAGAATCCTTTTAGCCAAGTTCCATTATTTCGTTTCATGATCCTCGAATCTTTTTCCATGAAATATTTGCAATGACGTATATATTTTTAATTTTTATTCTTAGAATATGTTTAAATCTAGACAGAGTGTGAAGTTTCTTCTCTCACAATTCAAAGGAGCACAACGCATAATATTGTATTTATATAAATTATAATCGTAAATCGTAGTATAATAAATTATCGCGGACTACTTCAACTAATCAGTGATTTAGAAACAATTCTATTCGAACTGTTCAAATTGAAAGCATTCTACCTTGAATTATTTGGTCGTACTATGTGTTTAAAGGTCTTTTTCTGATCTGTAATAACAAATAAATTATTTCGAAGATGCCACTGGGCTACTTTTCGGAATAGCAAAGTAATATGGAACGCCGTAGGAGATGCTACCTCATGCAGAGAACCACGTGGGTGGTGCAAGCCAGGAATACTTTAATATCTATTGTTACATTTGTCGAACGAGTGCACTGTCGATGTCAATAACCCCGTTTTCAAACTTAATTTGGCAAATAGAATGTAAAATATATTTTGTTTTTAATATCATTAAATATAAAACACAATAAATATTGTCAGTAAGAATAATACGTAAAAATTTAGAAATTTATAACAATAAATAAATACATTGCAATAAATATAATTTAATACAATCATTTGCTGTTTCCAATATTTTTGAACATTTAGAGAGACATTTAAAACGGAGGAAACTGTAAATATTGCAATTATGTCAGATTAATAGATGTGCGATCATACAAGATAAATAAAAATACTCGCGTATATCATTGAGAATTTTAATATAATAATTTCCTATTTCTCTCACCTCTCTCTCTCTCTCTCTCTCTCTCTCTCTCTCTCTCTATATTGAATTTATTCAAAATTGTTTTCAGAAAAAAGAATCGTGAGATGCGATCAACCTTTATACCATTCGTACACAAATGCATCCGGCGTATAAATACGTGCGCTCTCGGAGGTGCTTGGAAGTTGAAACCTGCACGACCGGCAAGGTCGAAGAACCTAACGCAATCAGCTCAGCCGTTAGCGACGAGATACAAACAGAAAAGAAATGAAAGGGGCAAACCTATACCTTCTCGCTTTCGAGTACTTTATATCGAACACCTTAAGATTGGGACGCCTCGAACGAAGAAATGAAGATGCATGAAGACATCGGAGAACCTGAGTTATCTCGTCACTCGCTCAAAGTAACTCGACACGAAGTGAAGAATAAATCGTAGCGTTTCAAATGCATCATAGCGTAAAGATAAAAAGTAATAAAAAGTAATTGTATTAAAGAGGCCGAGAAGAACATGTTAAAAAAGTGTTAATAATAATCTTAATAATAAATATAACTCTGGAAGTTTCTGCTCTACTAAGTCGTTCATTGTTTCCTCCACGAATGAGATTCTTTTCGCGTATTAGCGTCGTATTAGCTCCTTGATATTAGAATACCGGGCACCGCTGCAGGTAAGCATGACGTTACGGTAAAGTAACGGACAATCGATCTTCGCATGTTCCACTTATTCTCCGTACCTCACAGCGTCGAACGTTCAGTGTTCAATATTCAATGTCATTGCCTTCATAAACGATTGGCGTAATTCATGCAGTATGGTTTTTTCCTTCGCGTGACCTCGACAAATCTAATACGATCTAGATTGAGATCGTAACCACGAGCGAATCATGTAATATTCACGTGTTTTATTAAGCCATAGGACAGGAAAGCCAAGACAAAGAAAAAAATCATTCACATACAATGATTCTTGATAATTCTCCGTTCTCGACTTTATTTTTCTTCTCGTAATTCGGTCAAAGGTTCAAGCGCAACTCGCTAGTGTCTCGTTTTCCAAAACCGAAGCTCCCCTCAATCTATATCCTACCATCTATATTTATATTTATCTCTCCTAACGAATTTATCCTACATCATATTTTTTTTTTCTTAATTATATTATTGCTCGTATTATTCCATTTTAATGATTAAGAAAATAAAAAACCCGATTAATCGTTTGCATTATTTTAATCTCAGGTATTCTTAGGTTGCTCAAGGTATTTTTGATGCGGTTCTATTCATCAATGTGTGTATATGTTCGCTGAAAATTACATCTTACGTTTTTCTTAGCGACATCAGGATATTCCCACGAATCAACTGTTGCGAACTCGCACTCCATTCGAACGACCTCTTTTCGGTCCCGAGCATACGACCTTGGCGAATGATCGAAAATTAACATACGACGCAACGTGCGTTGATCTCACCGCCTCCTCGTCCCCAAAAACGGCTAAATCCCCAATCGAATAATTTCATATTGAGATAATAAAAATGTATCGCTTTAGCTATTCGAAGCGCAATAATTATGATACAAAGTCGCCTTTTTAATTCCTTTACGTTTCATGCAGCAGTTTCATTATTTCTTGCCCATTACTTTGCAGATTGTGGACTGCTAATAGATTTATCCGCGTTATGTTATAATGTTTTCGATCCTATTAAGAAATGGAAATAATTCGTAGAATTCGTAGGACATCGATATAAAAAGAGTTTAGTATGTTGTAAACACGAATTATATGATCCATGACAAATTTTTATATTTCTCTGAAAACAACTAAAACTGATTCTTCAAATTCCTACATCTCAATTTTCTTCATTCTATATTCTTCATATATTCCACATGTATTTTTATTATTTGGCTTCTTTAATCATCTCTTTTGAAAGGAAATAGAATTTCTTTGTATATCCGACCTTCAATGTACGTAGCAAGAATTTTTAAACAGACTCGTACTTGACAATTCATACAAATTAGATAGATTCGTGAAAAAAAAACTCATGAAGAGCAAATTGTTATATTTCTTCCACGTGTATGTTCCGAAAAGGTGCAAATCGAGGTGAGATATGTGTCCATTTGTGTCATGAGCGATAAGTGAAGTAATGTTTACGTTAGTGGCAGTGGGATGCGTGCAAACGGATGAAGGTTCTCGCGCGGCTTCCCCTCGACAGCGGGCTGCGCCCATGCCGCGGAGCGTAACGTTCTCGTTCACTCGAACGGCCGAAGTTCATCGCCGTGGAATGCGCGACGAGGAACAATGCGCAAGGAAGAGGAGGAGAACGCGAAGCCGCGCCACTTCCGGCGTAGACCGACCGGGAAATACCACCGCCGCCGCCGCCGCCGCCGGCGAGAGAGAGAAGTCGAGTGCTTTTAATATACACACCGTAATTACCGCTCGTTTGACTAAATGTAACCGTCATCCCGCGTTATCTCGCATTCCCGAGCAGCGAAGGATGACACGGGGAACCACAAAAGGTCGCGACGCGAATGCATGCACTCTTGCTTGCTCTTGAAACTTGCGTGTTCGCAGTTGTAAAATTGACGAAACAATCCCGGACTTGGGCGTCGCGGCCTGTTCATTTCCACACCGCGGAGAAAGAACGGCGTACTTAACGAAGTAATTCCAAACGGGATTCCTTCCGGTGAGAATCTGTAGACATATTTGAAATTTGACTTTCTTCTAGTCGTGAAAAGTATAACTTTGAATTCAGTTTCATAGACTCACTCAATTAGAGAATTGCTAACGAATGATTTTCTTTTTAGTTCTTTTAAACAAATATGAGAGAAGAGGTAGCAAATTTCAAATTAATATCTTCAGTTATTAATTTTTAATCATTTTTAACTCAAACAAGAGTTTGAAGGTAAAGGTTCAGGTTCGGAAGGTCTCAAAAATTCTCATTTATTTTGTTAAGATTGCTTGATAACATCAGTTAAATTTAATTTAACGTATTCGTTATAGAGTCGGGGATTCGGAAATTGCGCGGTGAGTAATAATCAATTATGAAATACTTGAGTTCTTTTAACCAAGTATTTGACATCACCGCCATTCGCGATATCGTGCGGACGAGAGAGAGCCGGCGCAGCGGCAGGAGAGGTCGAACGACTTCGGAAGCGGTCGAGGCCATCTGTTACGCTCGGTTCCCACGCTTCCGCTGCCCGCCGGTCGGGTCTTACGGCCGGCATTTTATTCCAGTGAGACGGTGCCGGGTGCTCACGCACGAAATTCCACGAATCATACGGGCGCGAAGAAAAACCCGAGCCTTGTCGTCGTCGATGCCGAGTTGGCGTAGCATCTGGCGATAATATTAAAACGCGACGGCTGTCAAGAAGAACCGTTCTCCCGCCGCGGGATTCTCACATCTTGAAGTCAACGGTCCCGACGTAATCACCGTAAATTTATTCCCGGTGTCCTCGTCGGAAATGGCGTTGATATCGGAAACCACTGTTTCCGTCGACACCGATAACGACGGATTTCTCTTTTTCTTTCTCCATGAGCAATTTATTGTCATAAGAAACCGATCGTAACCGAGTAACAAAATTTTCCGTCAAACGAAGACAAATGTATGATTATCATACACGTTTACATATATTATGTAATATAAATCTTTTTTATTGTAAATCTTTCGATCGTGCAGCATGTATAAAAATATGTTAAATATTTCGGATATTCAAATATTAAAGAAGCATCGTTATTCTATCAACAGCAAACTTTGCAAGGTAATTAATGAGAAGCCAAGAAAAACGAGGCAAGAAAAATTACTTGAAAAAAAAATAAAAATAAATATGTCAAACCTCGTCGGTAATTATAGGCGCTTTGTCCATGGTGTCGTTGATCGGGCTGGGTGGTGACGTGGGGCTAGCACTGGGGCTTACGTGGAAAACCTTGGACTCCTTGGCGGGTCTCTGAGGTGACACCCTCGCCGGGAAGCTCAGGGTCTTGGTCCACTGCGACAGACCGCGCACCATCTTCAAAGTTAAAGGCACTAACGTCACTAGCACAACCGAGACAACTCCGCCGTTGGTACCATTCAGTCTCGCGGCTCGCGAAAGAGAGACATGGTCATCGCTGTTATTCTCTTTAAATCGCGTTCCCACGGTAATTCGCACTTCTTGCTCGGAATCCTTCTCCCGAGAAATCTCGTGACTCAAGACGATTTGAGTGTCGCGGTCGTAACAGTCAACAGAAAGTTGCCTGTCTCTATAGAACAATCCGACTTGATGCGATCCCAGTAAACCGAAAGATCTGCCAAACGCGAACCTATTCAAGTAGACTGCTCTCGGCTTGGTAACGCGCAAGACCGAGCTCACTGATGAACTGACACGCAGGCTGTGACTAGCTCCATAGGGCTCCTCTGGACCCCATCATGGTGTCGATGGAGACGAGGACGGTAGTAGTAGTGGTGGTTACGCCGATGGTGGAGGAGAAGGAGGAAGAGAAGGGGAAAGAATCGGTCGCGAGCCAGAAGAGCCGTTGGAACGACCGGGAGGCTCTACCAGAAGGATGGTGCATGATGCGATCATGCGAATGTAGTTTTCCGGTTTCTCATTTTACCTACAGTAATTCCCCGTAACTTCCTGAAATCTCTCCTAAAAGAGTGTGCGAACTCGGAATGATGAATGACAAATACAATTCCGAACGAGCGATTTGTTTCATAAATTGTAATTTCTACACAGTCTACAAATTCGTAAAGGACTTTATCAATGTTGATGAAACTGACTTAATTAATTTAGCTAATTAATTTAGGATCTTATCTTTAAGAAATGAAAGAAGACGAAGAGGACTGATTCAGTTAAAAGGTTAAAAGACGTTACCGAAACCGGTATTTAGATTAATCCGCTCCCGTAAGAATAGACTTTTGTTTTGGGAGAAGATAACTGGGGGAAACATGATACATGGAAGAGAAGAGCACTGCCGGGTAGACCGAAGAGGAGGGGAGACAGGTCGTGAATGAAGGAACATGTGCATGTAAAACAGGAATGCTCTCTCTCTCTCTCTCTCTCTCTCTCTCTCTCTCTCTCTCTCTCCTTCTTCTTCTTCTTCTTCTTCTTCTTCTTCTTCTCAGACGGCGAACAGGTATGATCCTGTACGATCCTGCAGAATACCTTTCAAAACGTCTACCTAGATAGTCACCATTCCGTGACAATTAAGACATCGCTTTGCTCTTTATTTCGTTACAAAATATATAATTATCAAAATATGTACAGATTTTCTCTTCCACTTTCCTTCCAATTGTCGACGAGAAATTATCGCGAGAAATATTACGCGATTCCCTAACATAAAGAAACTGATCGGCGTGTGAAGAAAGCCTTAAAGAAGAGCCTGACTTCCGTCTCGATATCGGAATGGCCCTTTCGGAGACAAAGAGCTCTATCAACGAAGTAATTGAAAAGGAAAGAGAGAGAGAGAGAGAGAGAAACACGTGTTGCCAACTGCAAGTTTGTAGAGTAGCGAGTGGAGGTGAAGGGGACGAGAGAAAATGAAAGAGAAGGGGGAAGGGGGTAAGGGAGGGGAAGAATAACGACATTGCCGGACCTATATTGCTACCCGGTATGCACACCGTGCATTCAACCGTGCGCGGACCGGATCTAACCCAGCTGCGGCCTTCTTCGACCTTCTCCCCACCGATGATCGGCGAAGGAGGAGAAGCCTCGGTTCTCTTGACCGGCAATTGCCCATTCCAAATCTCCTAACAATCGCGAAAGCGATCCACCCGTGGATCACGGCTTGCGTGGATTATCGGTCACGAAGCTGAAAAAGCTCCCAATCAGCAAAGAAATATTTTTTTAACATTTTTAAACGTTTTTTTTTCATTGCAAAAAACGTTTAATAAACGTTTTTAAAAACGTTTAATCAATGGGATAGATCCTTTTTTATTAATTAAAAAAACGTTTTTCTTAACATTAAAAAAACGTTTTTTCAATGTTTAAAACCCGTTTTTTTAATGTTTAAAAAACGTATTTTCAATGTTAAAATAATGT
>VBVR01006019.1:0-10954 GCA_011638315.1 Tetramorium parvispinum
GAATTCGCGGCGGGTACGGCTAGGTGGTCGCCATTAATCCTCGCGCGTACGCGGTGACAACCACCGAATTAGTCGGGCGATCCGTCAAAAAGCGCATTTCCGTGGGCGGGCGTGCGTTATATCCGCCGTCTCGGGCGAACACATGGCGTTCCGGGAGTTTCGCTCGCACGCATTCACGGGCGCGACTCCGCCGTGAGATGAGAAGGGCGTGCGTGCTCGAACGTCGCAGTTAGAGGTATTAAAATCAAAGAAATATGAAAAATACGGAAAATAATGGAAATTGCCGTACATTGAAATCCAAGAAAATAAATCTCGCTATCCTCATAATAAAATGTCCAGTCGACACGGAGCATCAGTCAGGTAGAACAAGAAGTGACAAAGATGTCAAAATGACATCAAAATGACTGCAAAATGTCATTATGTCATTTTATCGCTATTTTAGCGTTATTTTGATGTCAATATGATATTATTAATTTTTGTTCTACCTGGGGTTACATTGCATCTATGTTATTTCGCACTCAACAATATAAATATAATATGACAATATATGTTATATTACACTTACATTGTTGAGTACGAAATTATAACATAGATCCAATGTAACTGATGCTGTGTCGACTGGTTAGTTTATTTGCTTGAAAAATTTTAGTTAAAAAAACTGAATTATTAGTTCTTTATATGCCGTTAGATCTATCGTTGTAATTTTATTTATAAAGTAAACGGAGGGAAAGAGAAATTCAGAAATGAATCAATGAAACAGAGACAAGTTGACGTTTCTTTTATTTTCTCTATTTTTTTCTTCTCTTGATTTAGATTTCCATCATCCGGGGACAATACGGCAATATATTATCTTTGAACTATTTTCGGCTCCTGTTTTTAGCAGTGTAATATCTTTTCACTCCAAAAGAGTGAAATTCCATAAAGCTGACGCGTTTAAACCGGCGTATTTTTCGTAGAAACAAAAGCAGTTATTTTCAATTGCATAAAAGCTGAAAAAAGCGAAACCGTTTGTTCGTATCAGGCCTGTCCAAGTTTTTGCTCGCGAGCAAAACGCCCTCCCCTCCACGTCACCCTGACTGAAATGGAGAATAAACGAAAGCGGAGACTCCGTCCGTGTACATGGATCGCACGTGTTCGTTGTATCATCCGCTGCGGGCAGTATCAGAAGTGCTAGGAAGCGAGGTAGGTGACTCCTTCGCTCGATGAAGCTGGAGGGAAGTCTAGTTTATGTTGCATGACTTAGATTTCTACGCTATATATTTCACAGCATCTACAGCAGTGCAGCCTTGCTCTATTTAATTGCTTTATATCCCGCTTTTTTACTGTTTAAAATAACATATCACGACGATAGCCTTTCTTGACTGTTGTAACATGTAAGCCCTCTTTCTCTCTCTTCACTTCGTCGTTTCTTTTTTTTTTAATCCTGCGATATATAATACAAAAGCCCAATTTGCTCCGCGAGACACATGCCCTGTAATACACCGCGAGAGAGTTGCGTGCCTGCTACATTACCCGGGCTGATTCTTCCAAGGCAACGTGCATGGATGTACGCGCAAGAACCGCGGAGGAACATCTCGCGGCTCTCGTCTCGTCCTTATTCGCGCGCGCGCTCTCGGCGTCGTTAAATTTTTTTTACTCGATTCGGACTCGCGGGCTCGCCACGCTCTAGGGACACGCGAGACGGGTATCTCCTCAAGAAAATATCCCGCGGTGGAAAAGAAATACGCTGCTTTTCAAGCCCGTCAGTTTTATTCGGGAAAAAGAAATTTCCTCTTCTCGTCTTTGAATTTTACGAGTACCGACGACGCGCTCGTGAATTGCCTTTCTCAAGATACATGGAATAATATAAGCTTGTTAGTGGGAAATTGCCACTTTATTTTTTTTGTGGCTATACAGTTCTTAAGGAAAAGATTTTCCCTGATAGTCAACGCGCTGAACATCAAATTAATCAATAGAAATAATAGTCTAATTCAACTTTTTAAAGAGCTTACGAGAATCAGAAATGAATTTCATATTTAATACCTGCAGGTTTAAAGAAATATTATCTCTCCTATTATGTATATTGTATATTATTATATATATTTTTATGTATTCCTAAAAAAGTGTATAAAAATGATTTCGATCATTATTGCCACGTCTCTGTGCGATCAGAGACGACTTTCACTCATCGTTGTGTCAAACTTTCTTTTCCCAAAGTTTCCAGACTTTCGCGGAAAATTTTTCACGGGGAGACTCGCGTTACAATCTCAAAAATCGCATTGCCCGGCCCGCGAGTGCTATACCCTGTGTACCAGTTTTCAACCCTGAATATGCACACGTCGCGGCGGAAAGTAGAGAAAGAGACGGAGGAAAAGGGCGGCACTCATAATACATACATGCATCGTGCGTGCAATGGCCCGTAAAAGCTGACTGGCTGCCCGGCACCCGAGAGAAGAGGGCTGCAGCCACGCCAGCTATGTTAATTAAACGCGTTTCTAGCCCCCGCATAGAAAACCGAAGAAAAAAGAAGTGGAAGCCGCGAAAGAAGAGGAAGGAGGAAGAAGACGAATAGAAACAGGGAGGAGACGGCAGCAAAGGAGCAGGAGGAGGAGAGGAGGAGAGTGCCGGGCTAATAACACGTCCCGTATGACGAACGCACGCCACACGCCCGTCTCTTCTTCTGCTACTTCTTCTTCTTCTTCTACTCTTCCTCCTTCTTCTTCTTCTTCTCCTGCCTCTTGTTCACGCACGGCGTATACCGGGGCTCTGCGTCTTTTTGCCCGCGGGGGGAATCGAGCGACGCCCGAAAGAATCGAGAGCGCGCACACAGACCGACGGACGGACGGACGACGAGAGCATCTGAGAAACTTTGTAGGAACTGGAGTGAAGGCAAATTGGAGTATTAATTATCCCGGCGAGAGTGTGTATGGGAAGTCGATTTGCTCTCGCTCTCGCGCGCGACGGACAGAGATTGCGTCTTGACGTCTTCAAAGGGTTGGTAGCTGCCGGCCGCGGCAGCCTTCCCTCGTTCTCGACTGGGAGGAGTCCTCTGGCAGGGCGGTCTGCACGATCTCGTCCGCACGACGACGACGACGACGACGACGGAGCGGGATAATCGCGGTGACCGATGGATAGGTAGGGAGCAGAAATGCAAACTGGAAAAGCATGAGCCGTTTCCAGCGAGATATCGGCCTTTCTTCCGCCGTAAAGCGGAGCGTGTTAATTGCGCATGGTAATTGCCGAGCGACGGGGCGGCTTGCTCGCTATGTGTGCGGTATGTAAGCCTTGATCGAAATTAGCAGGCTCTTAACCGAAAGCGTTGGTAACTTAAGTAACGAGACTAGGCGGAGCATCGCGTAACAAGATATCGTGCGATTTCGCGGATTACCGAAGGAGGCGGTGGAACAGGAGGATATTTTCTCCGCGGAGAGCGAAACCTCTCAAGCCGCTCGCGCCGATTTCGGAAGTCGCTCTCCGTTCTTTTTTTTTCCGAGTCCTTTGTCCGAGTCAGGTTTACGCCGCTCGGCGAAGACGCGCGTCTGAATCATCAATTTATTATAACGAGGCGCATTCGTAGACATTTGTCAGAATATTACGCCGTGCTGTGGTCGTCGGCGATGTTCCACGGCGGTAATAATTCTCGACCGGAGGGCAAACGCGAGGACGCGTTCGCAGTAACGGCCTCGTTCGTTCGTTCGTTCGTTCGCTCGTCCGCCGCGAAACAAGTTTTTCGGTAATTTCGCCGGCCGGCTGTCCGCTCGCTGTCCGTCTTTGCTTGCCGTTCTGACAGCGTCCCGTTGCGGATAATCACTTCCTGGGCCTAATGGCCTACGGTGAAAAAAAAAGAACGTCCGAAAAACTCGCCGATTGTCCGCGAGAAATTAATCAATATCGTCGCGAATTGCGAGTACTCCTGCGATTTGTCAGCACCCAAGAGTACATCAATTGTCGTGGTACTTGGAGCTATGATGGAAAAGTGGCTACACTGAGAGAAAAATAGTTACTTTTGGTCTCAATCATAATTTTATAATATTTCTGACAATAAATATGATTAACTGAATTATATACATCATTATGTTAACCATAATTATCATTAGAAATATTATAAAATTGTGGTTGGGTCCAAAAGTAACTACATTTTTCTCACTGAGAAAAATATAGTTACTTTTGGTCTCAATCATAATTTTATAATATTTCTAACACTAAATATGATTAATTTAACTATATGCATTTTTATGTTAATCATAATTATCATTAGAAATATTATAAAATTGTGTTTGAGGCCAAAGGTAACTACATTTTTCTCTCAATGTATTTTTATGGAGAATAAATTATTGTTTCTTTCTAGAAACAATAGTTTCTTTGGATCCTAAAACTATTTTGATGCTAATAATTTAATTCCTTGAATGCTAAATAAACTATTTTTATGTTCATTAAAACTATCTTGATTCGACATCTTTTTGCGACATCTTCAACGTTTAGAATTAGATTCCGAAACTTGTCTTCTTTTTCGCATCGGGACTAGATTGCCGAACTTCTCATTGTCAATGTCGGAATTAGATGGCGAAACTTCCCATGACGATACTCGTCCAAGTTTCACTCCAACAATGCTCGGCGTTTTTTCTCCGTATCGAAAAGTTGCATTAACGATTCCCGGAGTTCCCTTCGTACAAAAAAAAAATCGAGAGCGGCTCGAAAGGGCGGTCGAAGTCGCGCCGTCGACAAATTAGCTGGCGAAGGGCTGCCGGTCATAAGAGGTACCGAGGGGTCACGGGACGCCTATCGTCGCCGACGTCGTTTCAGGGAAACGCACGTGGATCGGGAGGGCCGGGAAAGGAAGCGACAGAGTGCATATGTCCGACGAGAGCACTTAATCATCCGGGGAATTTTTCCGTCGACAACTGATTACCCGCGCTCGAGCCGAATGGCTGATTAACACGTTTTAACGCGCCCTCCCTTCCTCGTGAAAACGATATGGTCGCGTCGGAAGCCGCCACTTCCGTGACGAACCACGTTATTTTTATCAGGAGCGTGTATTGGTGATGCACGGAAGTCGCTACCGTTAGTAAGCTTTTTAACTGAACAAGGAAATTGGGGGGGGGGATCTTTGTAAGTAAGAAGCACTTTCCCTGCGTGGATTTTCTCGATGACTTTGATTATTGAACGATTGTTCAATAATCAAACCAGTTTAATTAAAATAACACAAAGCGAATATTATCTCGAAGCCATGTTTTTAATTTGAAAACTAAACATGCAACTAGAAACCATTTTATATGAGAAAATGTAAGATCTATCTATCTTCTCGATATTAAATATAATTTATATATGTACTAATTTTTTTAGATTAATAATTAATATTTATTTTAAAAAATCGAGATTTATGTCATTATTTTGATAAGAACAGAGTCTTTGCAAATTTTTGATTATACAGTTTTTATTTTGTACTGCGATTAATATGTGATCGCAGAGTAATGACATCGTGTCGCGCGCGGCTGATCGTTTTTGTCACCCTTTTGCAGCGGACGGTCTTATTACGGGTGCCATTAAATTTCACGCAATTATAAATAATAAATTACAGTATATCGACGCTCGTGCTGATAGATGAGAATCCGGCAAAACGACGTATTACAATCGACATATATTTATTATGCCATAATTAACCGGAAATTGTTGTTATGTTATTAACTAAATAATAATGATGTATCGCGCGACAAATGAATGAGGTGAAACAGTATCGTGTTATCACAATTATCATTATCATTTCCATCACGTTTCTTTACCCTTTTTTTTCCGCCGTGCAATTGGAAGCCCGATGAACATCGATAACAACTCGCTCGCAATTTTACAGACGACGCGACGTGTCTGCCGTAAGCAGATCCGCTTCGGAATTCGAGACTCGCTAACGCGACTGTAGCAAAATGATAAATCTTTGTACGTACGGAAACTTCGTGAGCAGAATTTCTGCCGAAAATTTATTTCCTTCGTTATCGCGGAGTCTCGCGACGGCCTTGAAACGACAGTATCACATATCTTTACGCGCAACGCGCAGATATAAATGCCAGTGTCCACGCGACAGCGCTATAATAATTCCGATAATAAAAGAAGAAAAAAAAATGGATTATCTTCGGAGGTAGACAGAAGGAAACGTGTTACGTTTAAATGGCCCTACAGATTTATCGTCCTTAATGCTGAATAAAAAAATTAGAATTATTTCCGCGTGTCATGTTATGTGGATTTTTCAGTTTTTAGTTATGTATACCGGCTAACGTATGCCAATGTATATCTTTGCAATTTATTAATAATACTTGTGGCGCGAATACGTGTGATGGGAAACAATAATTTCTTAAATAAAATCATGAATAATTTGTCCACTGACGGATAAATTATGTAGGAAAGATATCTTTATCTTTATCAACTTGTATTTGGATTACATGAAGTTTGACCGGGATAAGCTTATGGTTTATGATGCCTGAAATAAAGGGAAACTCTCGCTATTCCAGTTGAATGATAATTTTGCAAAAAAAACCCGGCGTTATTTTAGTAAGCTCGATAATTAGTATTCCGCCTCGTCTAACAATTACGGCGTATTGGCATCGCCGGGCGGTTCGCTTCCTGACTTCGCGAAGATAGAAACGGCGAAGAATATCGCCGTTTTGTCGGCGCGAAGCGATTTTCTCACGATGTTCATGTCGAGAGAGATAATTAAACCGTGTCTTTGGGAACCGGCACGAGATGCGGAATTGGCAGTGCACGCAAGGTGATTTTCGCGAGATAGTTTTGCGGTCAGCCTGGTCGCGGTCTTTGAGATTCTAATGCTCCTCGAGTCCTTTTTTTCTTCTGCTATGCGTTTACCTAGAAATCCATCGTAAGATCCCGCTGCGTATTACCTTACGTAACACTTTGGTGAAGGTAGTTGCATATTGCATATGAATATGTATATAAAGATGTACTTGTAGAAATATATTGAAAACGGAGGAGAGTAAAGTAAAGAA
Organism: Tetramorium parvispinum; assembly: GCA_011638315.1. Classification (NCBI taxonomy): domain Eukaryota; kingdom Metazoa; phylum Arthropoda; class Insecta; order Hymenoptera; family Formicidae; genus Tetramorium; species Tetramorium parvispinum. Next base: position 6,972 of record VBVR01006019.1, read on the forward strand.
AAATAATTACGTGAAAATATTTTACGAGAAAATAAAATAACTAAAATAACAAGAGAAAAGAACGTAATAAAACGCGTTAATGAATAAAATTGTAAAAGAAGAATTATTTAAAAATTATATTTGTAAAAATAACGAAAATTAGAAAAAAAATTAATGTGCACATAAATCGAAAATCGTTACCGTGAAATTGAGAGAATGGATTCTTACATTTTAGTCATTTTCAGAGACCGCGTTTATAGGGAATATTTCCTAATGTTGATCTGAAACTATTAATTTTATATTTAATAATAGTTATATACGTCCAAAGCTTGTCGACCATTTCCTTCGGTATTTTTAACTGGAACGTAGATGATTTCATCCTCCGTTTTTGAATACAATTGAACCCTTTTGATTTGAATTATCCGGTGCGATTGAAATATTGTCGTATACTAATGAGAGAGTTTTCCACAAAACATGGTATTATCGATTAAAAGGGGCCGTTATTAAAATAACTTTTATGGAATTATAATTAACCCGTGGTTTGTACAGTATTGGATATGGCAATAATTATAGGCTCGGCCGTATGATTAATCGCCGTAGGTGCAATAATTTATTGTCCCGATTACTACTACTTCTACTACTTTAGTATTAACATCTTCTTCATTCAGTGGTCACGGTAAACGATAATTGAATATTCGCTTTTTAAACTTAGAAGCAACGTAATTTTATAAATAAATAAATAAATAAATAAAAAAAATTCAAACATATAAAAGGATAGTTTGATACTCAAACAAATGGATAGGAGCTTTTGTTACATATATATTTTTCTCTCGCTAAGGATAATGTTAATCTATTTCTATTATCGATCAATTTGCTTAATTTCCGGCTTATCTAAGAATAAATACTATCGTTAGATTATCGCCTCGGGTATCAAAATCTTTAGTATTTCTTATTCCTTCTTATTTATGTAAATAATAATATGTACGTTTCTCGTGTAACATGTTTTCTTATACCTATAACCTATAGCAATTACAAGAGATTATGTCTATTTTTTTATGTATATTATCTGCAGAGAATGCTCTCTTTAACAGATGATTACTCGTATATATTACTAGAATAAAAGACCTTCCCTCCGAAGTAACTATATATTTGTTCCAAGTTCGCTCAATTCTCGTCTTCCCTTTCGCGCGCCATAAACACCCACAAGTTATGAAACAATTTCGCGGGGCTCTCTTTGGAATTTTCGCGAAACGCGAGCTTGAATCTCTCGTCGCCGGAAAAGCTTCCTTTCTCCTTTCCTCTCCCTTTCTCTCGCCGCACATCCCGCACGCGAGAACAATTTTAAATATTCCCGTAAAATATCCTTCCGACATTTCGCCCCGATTAAATCCCGTATTCCACGCGCGCGGGCGTAGAGCGATCTAAAAACGAGAGAAAGAGGGAGAAAGAAAGAGCGAAAAAATGAGAAGGGAGAGAAAAACGAGAGAAAAGTTCCCCGGGACTTCAATCTCCCTCAAATCCGCACAAAGAGAGCGCAGAGCCGCAGTGCCCGTCGTGCAAATGGCGACTCGGAATGCCCGCGCGCGCTCTCCTCTCTCAAAGAAAATATATTTATAAAATTCATGCGCCCGCTTCGGCGATCCGCGCGCGCCCCGGTTAATCGGTTTCCCGAGGACGTTGATCAATTTCGCCTAGAAAGAAGGCGAGGGGTGGAGAAGCGAAAGGGAGAGCGGAAGGGCTCTCTCGCCCTCTCGAGCGAGCGAGCGAACGAGAGAGAATCTTCCTCTCTTCATCCACGGCCTCTTCATCACCGCCCACCCTTTTTTCTTTTCCTTCTTCTGCCACCCTCTATCCGTCGTTCTCCACCCATCCCGCGTACGCCATCTCTCTCTCTCTCTCTTCTTTTTCGAGTCGTCGAAAAAATGCGCCCTTCGGGCTTAGAGGTCTCTCGTGGCTTCCGCCGTTCCGATAAGGAGAGAGAGAAGGAAGCCGTTTCTTTCTCTCTCTCTCTCTCTCTCTCCCCCCTTTGCGCTCTCATCCTTTTTTTTCCACCCAAGATCCGCGAAGCAAAGCTAAGTGCCCGAAAGCTCGAAACCGTCTTCCCCCCGCGAGTATTACGCGCGTACGCGCGTAAACAAACGCGCGCTCCCGATGGACCCGAGTGGCGTGTAGATTCTCCTCTCTCGGATCCCTCTCGTTTCCCATCTCTCTCTCGCTCCGCGCCTCGTTCGCCTGTTACGTGGAAAAATAAGTGCACGCAGCAGCACCTAGGCACCCAGAAGAGAGCCCTACGCTTCTCCGGGCGCGCTCCGGCATCTTTCGCCGCGTGTCTCTTCGGTCCTTCTCGCTTTTCCCTTCCTCCCCACATTCCGCTATCTTTGTCCTTCTGCACCCCCTTATCCGCCGTCCTCTTCCCGCTCCTCGTGGAGCGCGCGCGCGAGCACACGAGCGAGCGGCGTGTCTGCGTGCACGTACATTAGGTACCTGAGCGCGTATATATGGGTACCTATCTATAGGTACCAAATGGTAAATGAGAGGGTAGACGCGAGGTCCGGACGCCCGCAGCTAGCGGCGACCCAAAGCTTCGTCTACCGCGGGGCTGTATGTGCCACCGCACGTACCGGGTGGCCGAGAAATGTCGGTATTTTTTTCTGCCAGGCGCCGGCAGCGCGAGATACCACGGCACGGAGGGAACGGGGGGGGGATAGGGTGGTTACAGCCGGCGTATGGTTACGGCAAGGCCGAAATGCTCTGCGAACGTGAATTCCGCGAGTGCGGCAATTGAGCGCGCCAGAGACGGAGTTTGCGGCGGCGGAACGACGACGCGCAATGAAATTGAGTTGTTGGATAATGCTGATGAACGGCGATCCCGATGTGCGTTAATGATGCGCAATCAGAATGTTCTCACGTCGGCGTGCACGGTTACGCGAGATTCGTATTTGGTCCGTAGATAAGAAAGAATTGCGGGATGCACAGGTATTGAGAAGGAATCGAGAAGGGGAACTTAACGGTAAAGGAAAGAGGAAAAATTGAGTGTTATTGAAAAAAAGCATGCACAGAAATATCGCTTATTTCAGAATCTTTGACAAGCAGTCTCGGTTGTGCTTTCAGTTTGCGAGCTCGTATTTCTGTCACTTTTTCAGTGAACAATATTACAGCTGAAATTGAGCTTTTCTCAAATTCTTCCGTGATTAGAATTATAATTCTTGTTACCGTTCTATGTCACTGCTATCATAAATTTCGCAATTATCTCATGGCATAATTGTTGCAATAATATATTAATTACCTTAGCCAAAGTAATGTTGAAAGCGCTAACGTTATCGAATGCATTAACGCGTTTATCAAATTTCGATGCGCTCATCGTCGTTCACATGGCGCGAGCGAAATTAATAACAATTGACGTGTGTATATAAAACCTATAAAACTCTGCACGCGTTTACTCATCTCTCTCGCGTCCATTGTAATTTAAACGCGAATCGCGATAGCCGAATATGCGCCGCTACATCCGCAAGACACACAGAGAGTTACAGCTGGAAAATTTCGTAGAAAATTTCGGCTTCCGGTCACCGCACGGGACGCGGTCGCGCGGTTATGAAATCGTTAAGCCACAATAGCCGATATTGAAGCAACTATTTGCAGTATTTACCGCGCGATGCCGAGCGGATGCATTCGGGATGCAGCAGGACGATTCACAACGCGTGCGTTCCGCGTGCGCAAATTGGCAATCGGCGCGCGCGAGCTCTCTCCCGCGGAAGCCTACGTTAAAACAAACAAACACGTGTGCGGGAGAGAAAGAGAGACAGAGAGAGAGATAGATAGAGAGAGAGAGAGAGAGAGAGGTGAAATGAAAGGCGAGCAATTTTCGCGAAATCGCAAACGGCCCGCGCGCACGACCAGAGATGAAAAATTTTCTATATCGCGAACTATTATCGTCGCTTTAGCCGCATTCACGGCCGACGCGCGTTTTCAATCGCGCCGCCCGCCGGCCCGTTGAGTGCATTTTG
>VBVR01006020.1:0-10953 GCA_011638315.1 Tetramorium parvispinum
AACCCTTGCGACTTCTAGCGGCGTGAAAAGAACTTCTGCGAGTTTATTATTGCAATATTATTTCAAATAATACTTATTTTTCCGTCAAAGAAAATGATTTAGTGCAACGAAACAACTAAATTTTTATTCAATAAAATAATGTTTTGTATATATAAACGTTTTTTTTTTAGTCAAACAAATATAATTCAAACAAACACATTTACTAAATCCAAAGAAACGTTTCTCTCTGTGTATACACAGTTTTCAACATTCATCAAAATATTTCCCGACACAATTAACAATAAACTGAAATAACGCTTCTATGTAGGATGTCGAAAAACTTGGTAAACAGCTCGGCTTCACACTTGACGCGCAAAATTTCCACAATATATCATTAGGACAAGGTCAAGAACTCATCGCGGAGGAGACGATAGAAATTTCCGCGCACGAGGGTCACTGGGTTATACTCCAAAACATTCATCTAGTGAAGAAATGGTTACCAAATCTGGAAAAGAAGATAGAGCAATTGTCGGAAAAGTCGCACGAAGATTATCGGCTCTATATTAGCGCAGAACCAAGCCAAGATCCTCACATATCAATAATACCACAAGTAAAAACGGAACCCCTTATATACGAGATAAGAATTGTCCAAAAAACAATTTTTTTTATTCACAAATTATTCGAAATAATACTAAACATGTTAAATACACCGCACTACCTTGTGAATCCTAAATTATCTAAACCTGTGTCGAATTTTTCCGCGAACGTCCTTCTCTCTTACAATGACAATTTACAATTTTATCAAATTCATCAAACACCCGGAAATCAAATCGAATCAATTTATGTACATTGTCAAAGCCTCAAATTATGCAATTTTTCAAACATTATTTTGGTACAATGAAAATGACAGGGCATACTAGAATCGGCTATAAAAATCACCAACGAACCGCCAACGGGTATGCGCGCCAACATTCACAAAGCCTTGGATAACTTTAGCCAAGATACATTGGAATCTTGCGCCAAGGAGACCGAGTTCAAAGCTATTCTCTTCACCCTCTGTTATTATCACGCTGCTGTAGCAGAGCGTAGAAAATTCGGGGCACAAGGATGGAATAGGGTTCGTATTCTAAATTATTCTAAATTTTACAAATTCTTAATGATTTGGCGTTTTTTAATCTGTTTTAGAATCGTCTGTAACTTGCGTAACTAAAATTCTACTCTTTTATATGCCACCATGTATTACAGAAAGCTTTAAAAGTTCAAACTAATATAAAATAGTTTTAAATGTGTATAATGATATACATCGATCGATTTAATAACACAGCCATTTAAACACATTATTGTCTCTCGATGAATATTTATTTTCCATGGTTTTTTTATTACTAATATCTTGTTGTATAATATCCCTAACGTAGTCGTATCCCTTCAACGTCGGCGACTTGACTATCAGTGCATCGGTATTGTTGAATTATCTCGAGAATAATACTAAAGTACCTTGGGAAGATTTGCGCTATTTATTCGGCGAAATCATGTATGGCGGACATATAACTGACGACTGGGACAGAAGATTATGTCGAACATATCTTCTAGAGTATCTGCAATCAGAGTTGGTTGAAGGTGAATTATATCTTGCTCCGGGATTTCTGGTGCCACTCAGTACCGATTACGCAGGCTACCATCGATACGTGGAAGATTATTTGCCGCCGGAAAGCCCCGTTCTATACGGACTTCACCCGAACGCGGAGATTGGTGAAATTAATTTGATCATTAATCCGTCAATCTTGCTTGATTTACGTTCGCGTTAAAATACAACGAATTTTCGGGCTCGAACGCTTGTTTGTTCACAGGGTTCCTCACAAGCACGGCGGAAAACTTGTTTAAAACAATCTGGGGGCTGCAACCGCGGGATAGTGTCGACACAGCGGCTGGAGTGTTATCGAAAGAGGACAAGGTGAAAGTTATAATAGAGGATATAATGGACAAGCTTCCCGAAGAGTTTAATATACAAGAGTTGATGAGCAAGGTTACGGTCGGACCATTATTAGATATCCAGATTACCGTTATAAAAAATAATCTAAATTACTAAATTTTAAGACTAAGAGATTTCGGAGTAAACAAGATATTAAAATATTCTTCAGATAACAGACCTAGCAATCATTATGAAATCATTAACAATTACATACTCCAACTAACAAACGTACCAAGTAATTTCAACCATCGCGTATATCATTGAAATATATCGCAATATTACATTTAATACAAGAGTGTTGGAGTTATCTCTATGTATATTCTCTTTGTGATACCGGTCGTTGGATTTTATGCCTCGGTTTGGTTTATTGTCACTGCAGACTTGCGAATTTTAATTTCGTCGCACATATAACATTATCGTTACGTGTCAAAACGTTGGTAATAAATAAACAAATAGATTGTTTGATTTCCAGACGGGAGATCGTACTCCTTTCATTATAGTTGCTCTCCAAGAATGCGAACATATGAACGTGCTGTGCAAGGAAATAAAAAGATCTTTGAGAGAACTGGAACTCGGTTTGCAAGTAAGTATCGTGATAAAATTATTGAATAGTGATGCGGTCAAGCTAAAGGGTTGTTTTAGGGCGAGCTCACAATTAGCGTGGATATGGAGGATCTACAAAATCATCTGTTTATGGAGTCGGTACCGCCGTCCTGGACCCAGCGCGCCTATTCCTCCACCCTCGGATTATCTAGTTGGTTCGCGGATTTGTTTAATCGAATAACCGAGCTATCGAATTGGACGATAGATTTTAATGTGAGTAAAGAAAAAGTCACGATCCACCACCGATCCAAAATCTGAGAATGCGAAAAGATAAAATATCCGAAAGAAAAATTAGATTGGATCAGCGTATACTTTGCTCAAGCGTGGGAAAGAGAAAGAATTTAAATTCTGTCACGCTCCAAGTATCAAAGAAAGTGACTTGGCAAATGTTTGTCATTTACTTTGCGTTAAAATTTGACTTCCCTTCTTTCTTGACTGCGGTCAATCTAATTTCTCGCGGTGCGCATCTTTCGACAGTTACCGTCGTCGATCTGGTTGGGTGGGTTTTTCAATCCGCAGTCCTTACTTACCGCCATCATGCAGCAAACCGCCCGTAAAAACGAGTGGCCCCTGGACAAAATGTGTCTGCATTGCGACGTAACCAGAAAGCAGAAGGAGGAACTTACGTAAGAGGCTCTATACTTGAGATTAACCCTTTCAGCGGATGGACACTTTTCGATTGTACAAAATTTCAAGCAACTTTTTGACTTTGCGTATAAATGCGTATGTTAAATTACGATAGCAAATCAGAACACGAGATTGCCGAGGAGTCCGATATAATTTTCCCGGGGAAATCCGATATGTGTCCTCGAAATGGTTAACAGGAAAGATCAACGCGATAACATTGAACTTTGTCGATGCCGTAGGATGCCGCCGCGCGAGGGTGCCTACATCAACGATTTGTACATGGAGGGTGCGCGATGGGATGTCACGAGAGGCGTCATCGCGGATTCGCGTTTGAAGGAGTTATTCTTTCTGATGCCGGTCGTATTTGTGAAGGCGATCACACAGGACAAGCTGGAGACGAAAAACATGTACGAATGTCCAGTTTACAGGACCAGAACACGCGGCCCTACGTACGTCTGGACCTTGAATTTCAAGACCCGCGACAAGCCGACCAAGTGGACCTTGGCAGGCGTCGCGATTCTCCTGCAGATTTAATCGAGCTCTTCTCGCGGCGACACTGCGCGTCCGCGGTGTCCGCGAAGCGACGGCACGTTCACACGCGATTTCGCGCTCGTAACAGTTGATTTTTTTTTTAAGCCTCTCTTAGCGAGTCGCAACACGCACTCGCTCGCGCAACCCAGTCGTTAATACCCTTCGCAATTACGTCAGACCCTCTGCAGGCGATAGTCGGAGTCGGAGTAGCGATAATTATAACACGCGTATTCGGCTAATTACAAACGATTGGCATATACGCCTATATGTTGTAACGCTCTCTCTCTCTCTCTCTCACAAAGTAAAATGATTTCGTCCCAAGTAGAAACTCGTGTTGTGTCGCATCAGCTCGGACATGAAAGAACGGAAGAAACTCGATGAGCGCGAGGCTCTCTCGCAGGTGCGCTCCTCAAGTCAAGTTCCTCCCGAAAGAGGTGTATCGACATGTTTGTCGTCACCGCCAATTGAGAGGATCGACAGAATGTGACAACGTGGCGAGTACGTCGCGACGACAGTAGGAAGAACGTCGGCTCTCGCACATCCGGTGCTTTCTTTACGCGCGCACCAGCACGTACGCTCTCATGGTAGCGCGTATTACATCAGCCGGTCGCCTTTGACAAGTCCACGGTACGCGACGACAATATGATTGGAGGTTTCGAGGAAGTGGTCACCCTTTATCGACTGCGACATAATTATCCGTTTCGCGATGACGCATCTGGTTTCGCGTGCCGCTCGCTTGGTCTTCGCGACGATGCAGGGTGCGCGGAATTTCGGACACGCGAGCAAAAACGCCTTGCGAAACAACTCGCGCGAGCTAAACGACAATAACGAAACAACCGGTAAAGTATAGGACGGATCGAGAAAGACCTACTGTCGCGCGACATTGTAACCACACTTGACTCGCGAGAGTGTATGCTCTTTCAAACGATCCGCTCAATTGTATCCACCTAACGTACACCTATCGTTTATCCGGAGAATTAATTCCTATCGATAATTGCAACCAAATATACATATTTATATCTTTTGTATCAATTTTTCTAAATTTCCATGCATTTCGGTGGCTCAACTCGGAGCTTAAAACATAAACAATCCTTATTCGACTAAGCTTCTTTCCTTAGCATAAATTATTCATGTGTTTAATTTATAAAACAAAAACAAATAAAATGTGTTAATTTATCAAGCGTCACGTAAAATGATTTCAAATTGAAAATGTACGCCACGAATTTTTAATATTTTTTCGAAACTTCAACATTATACCAAATGTAAATTAAAAATAGCACGCGAGAAAAAATATTTAGCATATATATATATATATATACACGTATTATTATATATCGCGATATCTTTTCTCAAAACATTTCATCATCGGCTTCATTAGCATCCAAGAAATTAATGGTTAAATTTTAGGATTAAAAACTTTCTTTCCTGGCGTATCGCAAAATATTGTCGTCGACACGTGAATCGTATCAAACCGAGTTTCCTTCTCGACCATTTAGAAGCCGAAAGAACTTTCACGAGACACATACTTTCGCGGATAAGCTTTGACATTGAACGCGTTCGTTGAGTCTATCAAGTCGACGCTACCTGTCTCAGGATTAAGAAAGACTCGGGAAATATTTTTTGGTCATTAAACTAATTAGATTACCGGTATTGCGGCGGTATACCGGTCGGCTATAAATTAGCGTGCCAGGACCTTTACGGTTGCTCCGTTCTCTGGACTCTTCAGCCGAAAACGCCTTCGGGCAAACGCGCGTTTCTGGTATTTATAGGGGACCTACCGGACGAAGGTGAGATGAACACGAGGCTTCGAAAAAAACTGCATTTGAGTCACGCCGAAGAAATCAAAAGTCGTACGCGCAATCGCTACTTTATCGATACATTCAAATGCATCATCGCTTCTCGTAAGTGTAAACCTATTTTAAACCATCTATGATTCGCAATAAAATTCGAAGCAGAATTTTATCTATAGCTTTTTATACCAAAGCCAAAAAATATTACTTGTAAAGTCAAAATCGTATTTGTGAAAAAGAAACAAGTTTTACTTTTATGCGCGTGATATATATTAACAAAAACTCAATAAACAGTATATCCTCGATATATGTTACGAAATTTTATTTATATGTATATCTCACGATATAATGTATCAGTTTCGAGAAAGAAAAGTATGCTTTTTAGTAGAACGTAAAAAGCGTACAAGTTGTTACATGTTGACTATCAATTGATGGTAATTGCAAATTGATATTACCGCAATCAATACTATGATTAAATAACTATTAGTCGTAATGCGCTTTTATTAAAATTATCACATATAGATGGAAATGATTTGAAATTACAATTTAAATGAACAGAAACTGAGAAACAAAATATCGATGGTAAAACATTTTGTTACACATACCTATGTATGTATGTATGTATGTATGTACATACATAATTATTATTGATAAACATGAATGTAAATTAAATTTGATAAATTCAATAAAAAATTATTATTTTTCGCAATTATTTACTGCAATTATGTTATATACGATATGAAACAGCAAATAGAATATTGTGCAAATTTTATTGCAAATTATAGATCATCTAAAAAGAAATTTACGTGCAACGAAACGACCCCATAAATATACAGCTTGTAATTAAGGAGTCAAGAATAAAGACTAATCAAGTTGTGAAATAGAAACTTTCTGACGAAGTAAAGACCATTCTACCCGTCAAAATTAAAGTCATATCACGGAAAGTTTTACATAATGAGAAACTTGCGTACTGTGACATGAAGCGATATCAATATGTCAGAAAAGCGTAATCCAGTAGAAAGATATCTTTACGCAACCATAATTGCCTTTTTCCATAAAAACTTGGACAAGTCAAGCTCGTAAAAATTTCTGTATTTCATGTATATACATGTACACGTATTCAGATATGTAACTGCAATATAAAAAAAGTAACAAATAAAATATATGTGTCAATTTCGCTTTATAATAATACATTATAAAAAATTAGAACAATTACGAAATATCAGCTTTCAATATAAGTTATTATCTAAATCATTAAAAGTAGAAATATAATTTACGTGTAAAAGGCAATAATTTTGCGTGAAATAGACTTAATTTTTTTGGCCGTGGATACAGATATTGTCAAAATTCAAATTCTGAATTATAGCAAGAAGTAAAAAACAAGGAAAAGTAAAATAACTTACATTCTTTCGTCGCGCGCCGCGCCGATCGGCGGGAGTGTCCGTCGGCACGATGCCTTGTAAGGCCGACGTATTGTAACGTCACAGCCGACGATTGTTGGCGCTGGAAATATAATTAATCGTATTATTATTCAACCGTGTATTATATAATATATTTTAATAAACATACGAAGTGATAAAATTATAATTAAATCACATCTTACTATCGATATCTGATACTCTTTTAATATAATTTATTTCATCATCACTTGAAAGAACACGTACATTGTATTAGATTATTGGAGAAAATACACTTTTTTTCGTTTCAGATAAAGGTTTGCAGATAATCGTGATGTCTCTCATTTTTCACATAAATCTTTCTGACAATACAATAAATCACGTTGAAATTAAATATCATGTAATAAAGAGTTAAAAGATAAATGTGTGAATGCAAGTACGGATGTCAATGTGAAAGCACTGCGAAAAGAGAGAAATGTAGAAATAAATGCATGATGTGAGAGAATCTTCTGAAATGAGAAACGCGTGAATGAATTATTACGAGGAACAACGTATTTTTTCTTTCACTCGTTTTTCAAAGACAGAAATGAAGAAAGGATATATCTTAAACAACTAATTCCACAATTATGATCCTTATTTCATGAATAATTACCAGTACAAAAATCTCCGAATCACGAATCTGTATAAATTTAAGACTTGTAACGGTGAATGCTGAAGTAATCTTCAACTCGTCAAATTCATAATTTATCCATAAGTAAATGATAAAATACACATATATGTATCTAATCTATTCTTGCGATCGTTACGTGTACTGTTATAAATTTCTTTCGTATTATTTTCGTGTAATCAAATTAATATCTATAATACCACTGTAATACAAAAGAAATAGTTAAAAATAATAAGTTATATTGGATATTAAAAGCAAACTCTAATCGCTACGTACAGTTTGAAACTTGATAAAAATAATCTCTCAATCTGAGTGATTATTCAAAGGAACAGAGACAAAAATTTGCAACAATTTTAGAAATGCAGACAAGACATTTCTAGCTTAATGCGAATTTTCTATAGCAAATAATCAAATAGAAATAACATGTGTGTAACATGCGTGAGTGAATTGAAAGATTCAAGAACTTTCAACAAATACCTGTCAGAGTTGAGAATCTAGAGAATGGAATAGTTATTTAAGTAAATCTGAAATAGTTGGTCACAATTTATGAATGGCAAATACAAGAAAAGGATACAGAGGAAAGTGTGGCGCACGCGTTTCTGTCGCACGTGTGTTACACGCGGCGCGGCGAACGTGTGTTGGCCGCTAATTATTTTGCTTCTGCCTGTCATTTAATTTTATTGCAGTTTGCTCATTATATTAAGCAGTTGTGTAATTAACGTGCTTAACCAGAATAATCAAATAAAGATTGAGCGATATGTAAAACAAAGATGTACGAAGCACGTATGGCCCATGAATATTAATATATAATTAATTACACTTTCAATCAAGAATGGAAAGTAATTCGCGCTATTCTAATTATACCAACGCCGTTCGTACGGCGCGATATTACATGTGTCAAAAAATTTCTCAAGGCACGACGAATCATTACTTTTTCCCCCGTTAAGAAGCCAGGTTCGGGCAGTTTGCCGGGAGACAGCCAATTAACGCACGTGCATGACGACGCGTTGACGAACGTACGGTTGACAACAACTTGGCAAACGTTGCCTTTAATCTCTCAACTAGAGCTCTTTCGCTCATTCGATTCACATTCTTTTCATCGCGAGAAAATCCCACGATATATGACTTATTCGGAAAATCACCTTGGATGAGCGCATTTTGTACATTAATACGTCTCGGATGTAAATGCGCGGCACCTCACTGTTTCCACTTTGATCACATCTCGTCTCTTATCGAGAGCAACGGACGGACGCGTCGGCTTCGCGGCGTCCCGGACGACTGTGTTCCCGCAAGTCGCTCGACACTTTATCTAGACGTACACACGTCGAAATGTCTAACGACAACAAAATCTCGCGCGAGTCGTCACACCAGCACCTCTTTCACGCGTCACTTGTCGCCATTCCGTCAAGTTCCCGAATGTACGCGGAAATATGACGATCGCGCACGAAGATTGTCGATTTTTCTCGATTATATCCCGCCGTGCGTTCGCGACGCGGCTGAAACGGGCCCGATCAAAATGACCCGGGCGCGGCGATTGACCAAATCGGAAGGAAAATTCCTGCCTGTTAAGCAGGGTCCACATTATCGAGCGAAACCTCGAGCCGAACGTCGTCGCGAGCCGATCATACGTCCATATTACCGAGCCGAACCTTTTCGGCTCGACAATATGAATGCATAATCGGCTCACGACGACGTTCGGATTGAAGTTTGGCTCGGTAATGTGGACCCTGCTTTACTTTACATCGAACAGTGTTGCGCCGCGCCGTGTCGAGAGTTGAATGGAAAAAGTCAGAAGGTGTGCGACAGTGTTTCGAAATGGAGTATCAATACAGTTTGCACGGCGAAGGAATGTTTATACGAAGGAGATGAAAATGTAAGGAGTTTTGGAAGAGTGGCACTTACGGGCAGGTTTTTTTCCTTCTCGTCGTCTTGTCGGTCGTCCGCGAGTTTTCTATCTAGTCGGGTAAGTTGGCTTCCACCTCCCACCCCCATTCGCCTCATTCGCTGGCACAGAGGCGCGAAGAAACCGTTTCGAAAGGATGCGAAAGGTGCAAAAGACGAACGGGCCTCCCAGGATGACTCTCGCTAATCGCGGGCAGGCGGAAAACAAGCGTGATGAGTCGCCTCGCCTCGCCTCGTCTCATCTCGTCTCGTCTCGTCTCGTCTCGTCTCGTCTCGTCTCACTCACGACCTAACTCGACTCGACGTGACTACACGAACAGCACGGGTGAGTTAATCTCTTCTCTCTCTCTTTCTCCTGTACGCTGCTGCTGCTGCTTCTTCTTCTTCTACTTCTTCTTCTTCTTCTTATCGTAGCGCACGTAAACGCGCGCGCGACATAACATTCGAAGCAACATGGACGATCCGGGACGGGGAACGTGCATATACACATACGTTGGAACGATAATCGATACACGTTATGTCCTTAACATGTACATATAGACGGACACCTAGTTTAACGTGTTTTATATGCGTAAGAACGCGAGGGGCCCGTAGTTCTTGCGAATTCACATTAGATCGGAAAACATAAAACATCTCACTTTCCTATAATACAATTAATCTCGCTGAAAGATGAATGTTACTTTTAGATAAATATATTTTGTGCTAAACGCTGCGTCGTACCATGTATAATGATGAAATGAAATGTACTAAATATGAAACTTATTTGCTTATACACATTTTAAATTGCATCAACAATCGTTTCGGATTCGAATTTTCTCTCTTCGACTCTTTAAACGTGGAGACTGAATTCGCCGAAATGATTGGAATCGACGGCTTGGAAATAATAATTCCTTCGATCGTCAAATTAGCCGGATACGTGCAGTTTTAGTAAATATTATTTATATACTACCGAGAGAGTGTTGAACGAGATGGCGACAAGGGCAGCGACGTTAAAGCGTTGGAAGGAAATTAGCGGTAATACCATTTCCATCGCGCTCGATCTCGCTCGTCTGTTTTCACTTTTCGCCGCTTAAAACTCATCCTCGCCATTCGACTCGTATTTCATCTCTTCTCCTCTTTATTTGCATACGCGATACATCGTTTTCCGTATCTCCGAGCCTCATCGTGTGCTCACGGCAAACGGCGTGCGGAGAGGTTTGAAGATAATTAATGCAAATTACACACGGGCAACGGGCACGCTACCGGTTACGGCGTTACACGAGATGAAAGCCGCCGTGCGCGAGCGTGCGCGAGCGCGCGGGCGCGCTCGCGCGTCATGTAAGCCGTTGCTCTTGCATGTCGATGTGTCGCTCCGATTATCGTCCGATACAATTGATTCGCAGCTCTGATTGACTGCTATCTACCGCTCGAACGAGGAGATTAGTTCTTGCGCCTATTTCCCTTCGTCCCGTCCCGTCCCGTCCCGTCCCGTCACGTCCCATCCCGTCT
>VBVR01006021.1:0-10901 GCA_011638315.1 Tetramorium parvispinum
CATATTATATAAATCGGTAAGAAATATTTTCAGAATCTTTATTTAAAAGTGATGCTCAGATATCTTTTTAATACATAAAGCATATTTGTATGAACAGAAATAGAAGAAGAGTAAGAAAAGGAATATTTTAGATACATAATACATTTTAATTAATTAATATTAATTAACTGATTTATAAAAATGAAGGTGCTTGTAATTATTAATTTTTGTTTGAATAGTGCATCAATTTTATTATAATCCGTTACATATTATCTATTCATATTTATTAAATATTTATATCACGTGAAATAGTAAAATGACATGTGAAACCCGATCAAATTTATATAGAGTATCCTTGAATTAAATATTAGTTAGTTACATCTGTTAATAATATTAAAAGATAAAATTAAATTATAGGACGTTAAATCATTAATAATTTAGAAAAGATAATAATTATTTGACGCAGTTATGTCGAGTTTGCTTTGCAGTAGAAGAATAAAAATTAGATTAGATTAAAGATTCTCTGCGATAAGCAATGTAATATTTAAATTAAGTAGTTTTTATGTAACAGTTCAATTTTTTATTAATAATCACAGTAGTTATAATATAAACTAGTTGTGTTGATTAATATAGTGGATGTAATATATGTATATTTGTGCATAAGAAATTAAAATACAAGCGGAAAAAAATTAATATCATTTAAATTATAAAAATTGATATGAATATGATAAACACAGTTACAGATTAATATGCGAATTCTATGTGAATTATATTGGCTAGTATTACCAATGTATCATATAATAGTTTAAACATTGAATTTGATATAATTATAGCAATGTTCGAAATAATTAATACAAAAAAATTATTATCGCTACAAAATAATTATAAATAATTTCAATTCTTAAAATAATATAGAGATTAATAAATAATAAATTATTTTTCTTAAACCTGCGGTAAATAATTATAAATAATTTTAATTCCTAAAGTAATAGAAATGTTAATACATAATGAACTATTTCCTCTAAGCTTGCGGATCTTCATTTTCTCTCTTATCCTCCATTGTTACCTCTTTATGACACTCATTCACGAAGACCTTGTTAATCACGCACTTGTCTTCGCGTCGAGATTTTCGGTTCTAATCTTCGTAATTCACTATTAAACTGGGATATCTCGTATATTGGAATTAGATTCGCAAGAATAGCGCATTACAAAATTGTTAACGTTGCCTTGAGAAGGCACGACATAATTTTGATGAGAGCCAAAATAGACAGATGCTAGGTTCGCAAGTATCATCCAAATCCTTTGCCCATAAAATTGATCAAATTCTGAGATACGCCGCACCGGCAAACGCTTTGGATCCAATAAAGAGGATTAAGTGTACTGAGCTGTAAACACGGTGTGATTGAATTCTGGGGGCGCCGAGGAAATTCCTCCCTCATGCGCTCTTTCTCTCTCTCTCTCTGTCTCTTATACACTCTTGTTATATCTCTCTTTCTGTTTCTCGCTCTCCCGTTTGCTTTCTGTTTCTTCTTTGCTACTTCATGCCTTTCTCGAGTGTTATAGTTTTCTCCTTTGTTTATGTGCCCTTACGGCCGTGTAAGAAAACAAAACGGTCGTGCCAAGCTTCTTCCACTTTCATTACCGTGGAAAATGTCGCGATATTTGTCTTCACGTAAATTGGATGCCCTCGTACCATGTCCAAGATGGTACGCTGAGTTTTATGCGAATTTTCATCTAATGGAGTGTGTGATTGCTCCTATAGTCTGATATAAACGGACAGTTGTAAAGCTGGAAGATTCATTTGTGAGACAGTCTTTTGAATTTTAGGGAAGATTTCCTACTAGTTTCGTACGCCTTCAGTCGTTAAACAACCGTATGAATCACTGCTATTTCATATTATTCGTATTTCTGTTCCAATATTCTCCGAAATGAAATATTGCGAATTATAACGGCTTAACGTCATTTCGCGCATTTCCTGGCAGTTACCAAACGTTGCGTGATACATGTATTAATGTTGTTGTAATCTCTTTTCTGATTGTCGGATTGAACAGATTATCAGTCGAATGTGTGTGTTTTTGCGAATATTATGCAGAAATATTATTTAGGCGATATTTTGTTCCCCGAGTACCATAAAATAATTTAAATGCACGTGATTAATTTACGATTGTCGAAAATATGTGAAGAAAAACAATTATGAGTTTATTGTAAAATCATATATCTGTAACAGTACATATCAAATTTATCGCATCAGTTAATGTTCTAATGATTACTCGAATATATTTTAATTTTATTCATTATTTGACGATTCTCGTTTAATCAGTGATTTTCAAGTGTCAATCTCGCACGATAAAATTTAACAAAATTATATGTA
The DNA here is from genome assembly GCA_011638315.1 of Tetramorium parvispinum. NCBI lineage: Eukaryota > Metazoa > Arthropoda > Insecta > Hymenoptera > Formicidae > Tetramorium > Tetramorium parvispinum. Next base: position 2,351 of record VBVR01006021.1, read on the forward strand.
AAACGCAAAATGTAATTAATAAACGCGCATGTTTAAAGAATGCATACGCAGACTTAGCAATTAAAGCAGTGATTAAATTAATGAAATATCGTACGAAATATTCATAATAATATTCAGAATTTCTAAAAATATTTTGCGCATGTGAACTTTAATCTGAATTTGTAACTTCATTTAGCAACTGTATTAAACCATGAGTTAACAATGTGCGTATAATTAACTTCAAGATTTATGATGCGGTACGCAATTGCATAAATCTACAGCATTGCATTCTTTTGCACAAGCATGTGAGGTGTAAGATTTTTGTTAAATTATCATAATTAACGGAAATGTGATTGCCGATAAAACCTTTTCCCTAAATAGACCCTCTTAATCGCTTGATTAAATAAATTTACTAATATTCTAATTAATTATTATTAACAAAATGCGACATATATTTCTATCGAACGGCTATGCTCCAAGTACAGTTTTATCGTTGTTTCAATTCCACGTTCGATAATAATCATTTCGGGCGATCGCGTTTACGGGGGAGATTTATCGGACGGAGTTGCAATTGTCTACCGATACGTCACGTGCTCTTTCTTCATAAACTTCGACATTCTTTGCACGATTTCGTGAGTCGAATCGGCGAATGCGCTAGCAATAGTTTCCGGCACAGGAACGATGTCCTTAACCCACCCACCCTTTCCGTCTCCCACATCTCTACTCACCCCGTCGTCATCGGCTATTACAAGGATTCTGTTAGCGGCGAAGTTTCGAAGTGGCAATTCCCGAGGGTACAATTATTTGCGGTTCCCGCTGACGTCCCCGGTCGCGACGTCTTGTTCCGAAGAATTGAAATTTTATTGAAACAGATTGTGTCTCGCATTATTCGTTACGTATTGGGGAAGTCGATGCGGGGAAACAGTTCCCTGATCTTTGAATCATGTATAAATTCGCCTTTTCGCCACAATCTCTAAAAATGTATGAGTTCCGTTTCCCATTTAGCGAAACTAATATCAGCCGGGGTCGCTGTATCTCAATTGTTTTGCCAGTGTCTCTTGATGTTTTTGGTTTTCCCTTATTGCGCGTTGTGATTTGATGGTGTAGCCAGAGTTTCACGTATCACAACAAACAGATCCGAGATTCGTAACAGTACGGCACGATACAAGTTTAATGAAATCGTCGGATATTCAGTGAGAGAATAAATGGATAGGAATGACTCCCCGTTTGACAGCGCGTATAGCGCGTCACGGAATTCGATCGCGTGCCACGTGGTCCCTTTGTCCGCGATCGATATCACTGCTGGCTACCGCCAACTCGCGGATATTCAAATCTCGCGGAACCGTGCCCCCGCGATGTCGCACTCGCGAAAACCTAATCAGGCCGGTCGGCAGACGAGACATATATTTCCTAGACGGTATACGGTAGAGCGGTGACGTTTCTGAACGTCGGAGATCCATCGTCGTGGCATGAATTCTCATTCCCTTCGAAAGATTTCGTACGCAATTTATTTTTTTCTTTTTTGCAAAAAGAAGAGGGGGTGGAGGAAAATGAAAAATTATTCCTAATTCGCCTCATTGTAGGCGCACGGTAATGGAGAAATAGTGTGTCAGGCTAATGGACGTCGTTGTGTCTACTTTCCTTCGACTTTAATGGCGCTGGAGTTTATTTGCGGCGGAGGTAGATGAAATACAATAACCGTACTTAGGTACCAATATGGCGGAGACATTTTATCTGGAGGCATCGAAGTGTTTCAGTTTTCATTAATTTCAATTGATATGAACTATTTCCGCGCGGATACTTCGTCCTCGCTGATAACCGCGATGAAAGTCTTTTTTTTTTATCAAAAGTGTGAAAGCAACCGCGATGTGATTATTTCTCCTTCTTTTTCCGCTCGCGATAGGAAATGGTATAATGATGAGAAACTATCATGATGGTATTTCGCTTAACATAAACTATATACTATATACTATATCGAGATGAAATTTCAGTCGCGCTGCGGATGATGGGTAGGCACATCTGCGCCACATACGATGAGCGACGTGTATATTATATAACATGAATTAACGCGAACCGTCTGTCAATTTCGGAATAATTATTTCAATGAGTAAATGGTGATGAATAATAGACACTTTTAACTAATATATTACTATATTTTAAAGTATTTTGAAGTATATGAAGCCGAATATTTGCAGGAAACATCTTTCAATCTCTTAATGCGATTTTTTTACTTAATAATCCTTTATTTCTCCTCACGTATTTTTAAATTCCTAATTTAAATTCTATTTAAATTTCTTGCGTGAGATTTTTTGCTAATAACATATATATTCATAATATTTATAAGTTGAGGAGCTTCTTAATGAAATTTTGGCAATTGCCAGACAAGACACATTAATTAAACTTAACTCTCCAAGTTATTCCAGTTAAAATTCCGGTTAAAATATACTAGGAGTCGTGCAAAATATTCACCGCGCTGATCGCAAAAATGTCGGATTGTCGATGGATGATTGTACATTGTAACTAATTATCAGGCGTGATTGCCCAATGTGATAATATAATCCGCACGGAAAATGAAAATAATTGCCTTTATCGACATTACGCACGCATCCCTATTTGCCGTACAATCTAATTTGGCCAGATGCGCGAATTTGCTCTATTGTTGCAGATCGCAAACAAATTGCTTGCATTCAACCTCGATAATCTGATAAACGGTTTTTTTCTCTCTTTTTTCCGATTACCTATATATTGTGTAACTACTGATATTATATCCCTTTTTAAAGATAACTCTTTTGTGCGATCTTTGTGTAACGTTAAAAAGTAGCGCTCTTGTTAATTATATCAGACGAGAAAAAGATGAAGAAGTCAAGGAATTGTACTAACAATAAGTGTAAAGACAGTGAAAGTTTTATTTCAACGGCGAATATGATGAGAGTATGAGGTTAATCGATACACGATAGCAATACTAGGCAAAATACAATCAGACCAATTGTAAACTATCTCGTAATTATTACACGTAATTAAACATGCTATTAATACTATAATGAAGCTACGGAATTTGATACCGGTATACAAATCATGCGTAAATCCATAAACTCGCGCTCGCATTGTCAAAATGTCTATGTCGAAAATGATATCAATGATATCTGTAGGAATTTTAGTAATAATAAATTCTTCAAGATCACAAATCAAGGATAAAGAAACAATCGGTGAGAATCTTAAGGAAGATAATATTTATTGAAATTATAACACATTTAATATCCAGATAAATGTTATTATTTAGGGGTGATGAATAACATGGCTCATCGCCAATGGCCGAGATAGAAGCTTTGAAAGTTAACAAAGTGCGGCAATGTAATTCGTTCTTCGCATAGCACCGGTAACCGGGTTGAGTGATTTCGGCGTGCGCTCAGCGAGCGGCGGGAATAATTCATACGTAAAGCGCACAGCGGCGGGAACGTGTGTTTGACTATAAAATATGCCCTCCTGATATTGATGCCTCAGCATCAAGCGCGAGGGTTTTATGCGGTCCGCGGGGTATATGTATATATATATATATATATATACATATATAACGCCAAACGCGCGGGGTCTGATCAGGCCGAAATATAAAGCGCAAGAGAGAGTGGTATAAAATTTTACTCTGCATCGCAGGCGCAGATAAACCCGTCTACAAGACTGGTGTACGCGTGGTGTCTGATTTGCGACTGTCTGGTCTCGCTAAGCTCTGATATAAGCCAGAGATATCGATTTACCGATGCTGGACAATACACGACGTCGACGTTTTATTTGAAAGCTCACGGCGAATCTGTCATCACGTTTTCACGCGTGCTTTCGATTTTAAGCGACGAAAGAAGAACTTATCGCAAGATCGAGTACCTGTATTAAATATTAAATAGCTCAGTTGATTTAAATGTTGAACGGAATACAACTCACACACTACAGCAATTGGTCGACAAAATTTATATTGCAGTGTTTAGCGTTAAAAATTTAATTTAAGCTATATATGCCATGAAGATATGTTGGATTTAAGATAGCGAGCGCTGGAAGTGTTCAGATATTGATTTAATAAAAAGACAGGTCGCTCGTTGTCCGTAAATCTAAATGCCTCTTTCGCAATATTTCTTATGAAAATTGAATTATAGGTTCGTAAAACCTTGAATGGCGCGGTAGGTGTAAACAAGTTTGTGGGTCTAGAAAAAGTATGTATCAAGAAGGGACGGCAGTAAAGTTTAGGCTATATAATATAATATGCAATAAAAATCGAATTGTCCACTATCTGCCGCGAGTAATCTCGATACGGAGAATTATAGGCGAAAAGGCATGGGATTTTATGATATGTTCGGTAAAATTTCGATGGACAAATCGAGTGGGAAATTGGGATAGACGACAAGATGACTATCTTTTATTAAGAAGAGAGAGACTTTTTTACTGAATATTTATGGTTATTGTGTCTTGTTGTATCCGAATTATGATACTATTACGCAAATTTATACATATTTTTTTACATATTAATGCTAATTATAATACATTGGAGGGTCGTTACTTTATAAGTATCCAAGTAAAGTAAGAGGGGCAACTGAGAAACGGCGATACCTCAAGAAATTAATATTTAACTATCAGGACGTGATCGATGTCGTAAAGTTGTATAAAGTTCTCAGGCCTGGATCGCACCAGGTAATTTAATTTTATCGTCGGTCTACAATTTTATCTTCGCCGTTCATGTCACGCGTTCGTGTCGATTTAAACGTATTAGTAAATTAACCTCAGAACTTCCTTTACGATTCCTTTCGCCTCTATTAATGGGAATGTTATCGCGTTCGATCGCGGCGTGTCGTTCGATTCGATTTTCGCGAAAGACGATTCTTCGTCCGTTTCAATTTGTAATATCGCGCATTCCTAGCAAACATCGCATGTTTTATGTAAAAATTGTGTAGTTTCGGCTGGAATTTATCACGCGAAACAGTAAAATATTGAGCGTGCGAAAACGTCCAGGAGATAAGGAGATAACGAATGTTTGCGGTGTAAACCACGTGTCCGATTTGTCAAGGCGCTTTTAACAGTAGCGCTCAAAAATTTAACGCCAACGGCGAAACAAAGTTTGCAGTTCGATCACACGCCTCTCGACTTCCATTAATGGACTTTTGTACTCTGTACTCCGAAACAGTTCTGATAGCAGTCAGAGTGGGAGGAGGGAAAGGGGTGGAGGGGGCGGGAAGGTAATCGTGCCAAACCGCATCTGCTAATACAGCCCGTGCATCGGGCTAAAGCAATTCCGCTAATCTAGACTGTCCGGTCCGATAACGCGCGGGAAGTGAAGCAATCGCGTGGGTTCCCGACGTCCCGTTTCTCATTTTCCTTTCGCCGATAATCTGCAGAAAATCGTTGAATTATCGAGGTGGATTTCTTGACGGCTATCTCCCCCACACTTTCGCGGATCTCCATTATTTCCAGATCGACGAGTGTTTCGTTAAGCTTATTAACAACCTGTCGGCATATTCGACGTCTTGGATGGAGATCAATATCGAGTCGGTTTTGACGAACGACACGCGAGAGGTGAGAAAACGCGAGAGATCATCAGATCGGCAGCGATATAGTTAATGAAAAACTCATTTACAAAACTGGCGTAATGCCGCCCATGTCGGGACACGGAAGCATAAATACTTAAGTCGCAGCTGGTAGAAATGGATGCTTCTTATATATATATATATATATATATATATATATATACGTAAGACGCGGCGGAGTAGACTGAGAGGATGAGAGACCTCATCTCGTGTATACTTCATATCTCGCGGTAAATAACGCCTTGTATCATTTATTGTCGTCAGGCAAAGATGGAACGGAAGTACCTTGATTATGTTTGCTCTAGTATCAAAATGAAGTGCATTTCATCAGATAGGGCGGAATAGAGAGAGAACTTCTGTTTTATTGCATAGGGATTGAAATGTCGGCTCGTATTCGCGACTTTCGCTTCTTCGCTCTCAAATCAGGAATTTGGCCTGAGATTTTATGTTGTTTCATTAAAATTCACCTTTCATCTGAGTTATATGTCTAATTAAACACTTTAATTAATGAGAAAACGTCTACTCTTTGCGTTTTATTTACAGTGGACGCTACGTTACATGTATTTATTTAGCAACCGTTTGCAGCAAACATGCCGACGTTTTTTTATTATCTTGATTGACTTGGCGCCCGATTAGCTTAATTATGCTTGTAGTAACATCAAAACGTAGGCCAATTACGAAAGAGTGACTTGCCATAGAATTATTTACAAAATTAAAGCAGCCAAATGATAGCTTGTATTTACAATTTCGAGCGTCAGTACGGAAGAAAAAGCTTTTAATTTTTAAATACAACACGCGTAGAAAAACTTGCTAACGTTTTCTGGGAGGCGAATTAATTTTTTTCCCCAATGAAAATGGTTGACGCGAAAAAATTTTAAAGTGCATTTGCTAAAACTACACAGACATAGATTGTGTTGATGGATACCTCTCTCGATCCTCGATAATTTTGCAAAATCCCATTTGCTACATTTCTACCCGATCTTTTTGCGTGGCTGAGGATCGGTGATCGCTATCGTTATCGATATTCGCTTTAGTTCGTGTCAGAATGCGTTACTGCCGGATGCAAAATATCCGCGCTCCACTTCTTCAAAACATGAAGAACTAGATTCCGCGATTACACTTATCGCGATGGAGATATGCAGCGCGTATAGACGTCTATAATCTCTTTCGCGGCTCAGATGACGATTTCAGATAGCCTTTCCTGTGATGGGAACCAGGTATTGATCCGCCGACTGAAATTTACCTTTATGTTAACGTCGAACAAATCGAGACATTGTTATATAATTGAGATTTGTGTACATGTGATAAAATCGAATTTATTCAGGAAATTGTGCAATTAAGTAAAAATATCAGTATCGGATTATCAATTGAAACTTAATTTTTATTCAATTTTAAATTGTTGAAATCCAGAAATAAAAATTAACATTTATTCGCAAATAGTAAAGATAAAAAACATTATTGAATTAATATTTTAAGAGCCATAAATTTGTTGCAGATCTTTTTTCACTTATTCTGAACACATCACGATGTTTAAACTCGACGGTTAAAACTGCATCTCAATCGTATAAAGAAGGGTATTATTTGCATAGAGAGAGAGAGAGAGAGAGAGTCGCCTGATGGAAATGCTGTTCTAATTGCAATACACTTGCAAAGCAAATCAGGGAAATTAAGCTAGCTCCGGCATGTATTTTGTAGTGCGGTTAATGAAATATTTATTACTTGTATGAAATTTACTGCGATAGGAAATGGATATCGATCTATCAATCGGAGCTTACTTCGGAACCGGCTTTACCTCGGAACTCTGAGAGGCGGATATTAAAGTTTCCAACTTGACGAAGGTGGTTGGAAAATTTTTATATGATATTAAAAAGTATGACTTTTGCAGAAATGTAGAAATCTGTAATTACGTTCAAATCTATCTGCTGCGGCACTTTAAGAAATCGAGACATCTTCAAAAGCTTTTAATATATTTTGACATAAATTCTAATTATTAAAAAAAGCAACATTCATTTAATTTGTATTTTTTTTCGTCAAGTTCGTACGCAAACTTTGTTAATGTAGTTCTAAAAATTGCAAAACACAGTCGGAAGCGGGATACTGTTCAATTAATACAAGTATAATAAAAAACAAATAAAATTTTTACAGATGCAAAGTTCGCAATGGTAGTTTCTAAATGAAAGAAAAATAGATATATTGCCTGACCCGTGACGTAACAAATTCAAAATTTATATTTAACAATTCAGTCGCGGCTAACAATATCCTCGTGAAAGTAACGTTTTTGTTCACAGTCGTAACAATGTGTTCCGCTTAAAACATTGCACGAGCGGGATACTAAATTTAATAAAAAGAAACAAACGATTTCCTGAGCCGGCCCCTTACGAGCGTTAAATGTCACACAGGAGTCCACTAGAAACGATTCAGAGGTGGCACGGTAAATTTGCATACGGGCAGCGGGTTATCTTCTTTGCCTTCCTTTGAAAGTCTGTACGATACAGGCTGTCTTAAAAGAAACTCGATCTGAATTTAGAATTTGAAATTGAACCTGAAATTTTTCAGATAAAATTTGATTCAGACTAGATTCGGCTATTAGACGGACAAAAAGAAAAAAAAAATCAAAACAGAAAATATAAACATATTAGTATAGTAAAAAATATTATTACAAGAAATAATATTAATTATTTTAAAATAAAATATAATTTGTCATTTATTTAATTGACAATAACCGCGCATCAAATAATGCTTTTAGAAGATGTTTCCTGACGGTGAGAAGTTCCGGGATAGATGGTCCCTTAAAATAAACGGAAAAATATAGGAGAATTTCTGCTCTTTCATTGTTTTACTTTATTTCTATTAAGAATTCAATCTCTCCAAAATTTCAACTTGGAGCGGACAGTTTTTGATACGGACTATATATATATATATAAGTGAATATAGAAGCTCGATCCAGAAGAAGGTTCGGAGAATTCGTTGACCGGCCATTCACAGCCAGTTCATCCCCGGTACTTCTC
>VBVR01006022.1:408-10950 GCA_011638315.1 Tetramorium parvispinum
CTTCTAAAGAATGGAATAACCGTGATTGGTCAGTTCTAAAAGAAAACTAACCCGAGTTGGGTTAACCCGGCTCAGTCGAAAACGCTATCAGACTACCGACTACGAAGGCCGACCCGACTGCCGACTACGATTTTCGACCAATCACAATGAGATGTCAACTGACTGGATCGGCCAACTCGCGTTTAGACTCCAGTCTATTCGTCGACTGATCAGTCGTAGTCGGCAGTCGGTCTTCCCAGTCGGTAGTCTGATACGGCCTTAAGAGCCAAAGTATAAAATCCGGCTCTGTAGGTCCTTGCGTAATTATGTAAAGAATATATAAAAAAATATTTCACGAAGGATTATGACTTATTTTAGGCTACATATGAAAACTGCTAATACAGTGAAATTGGCCAATGGCTATGCTGGTCCTAACGGAATTAATCGGCGATTGGATTAACTGGAGCTAGGAGAAGCGATTTCAGAGTTTGGCCGTCACTCCTGTCGACCCTTAACGTGCCGTGTAAACGTAGTCTGTGAAGAGCGGAATGAAAGTGAAATGTCAGAGAGTCTGTTTACACTCAAGAAATTTCACTTCACTTCAGAGTGAATCGAGATTGGACGGTGAGGGTGAAATCACACGATACGGGAATCACCGTGCGGGACAGAGGATGCGTTGTTCGAACAGCCAATCATGCGGGATAGAAAAATGCGGAAGAGCGCTGATTGGCTATTCGAATCACGCATCCTCTGTTCCGCACGCTGATTCCCGTATCGTGTGATTTCACCCTGAGGCTGCGGTCACATGTGCGTGATACGTGATGCAGGATAGAGCGTCCGTCATAGCTCAACCAATCAGAGTACTGAACTCGTGCGGGATGCGTTATGCGGGATAGTTCTGATTGGTTGAGCTATGACGGACGCTCTATCCCGCATCACGCATCACGCACCATGTGACCGCAGCTTGAGTGTAAACAAGGTCATTGTTGGACGTAGCGATTGGCTGCGGGATAGAAAATTTCTAAAGATACGCGACATAGGATCAGTTTTTCCAACTTCTTGATAAGCTAACTAATGGTTAAATTATACGTCTGTTCATGGAGGTAGGAATATCAGGAGGGAGCATAAGATTTTCTTGACGAGGGGGGTGAAGCCGGAGACGTGGGACGAAAATTGATCTACTAAGATGGCGACTATATTGGTAGGAGAAAGATAACCTCTGAATTTTAGAGGTTATCTTTCTCCTACCAATATGATCGCCATTTTGGTGGATCAATTTTCGTCTCACGTCTCCGGCTTCATACCCCGCAGCTTACGCTCCCTCCTGTTATTCTTACCTCCATGCGTCTGTCTTTGTTTTATCTTCAAATTAGACAAGTTCAGACATATGATTTAACTATTAGTTAGCTTACCAAGAAATTGGAAAACCGGTCTACTTACAATTTAACATTTCAATTGGCATGGCAAACAAAATATAGATGTATTATAAATAATCTTGACATTTTATTACTGCAGCGCCCTAAATATGCGTTTACAAAAGAGAATAATGAAATACAATTATTGAAATGCACATTTAGCGCCTAATAAAATGATATCGCTGACAAGATAAAAAAAAATGTATTGCGACAAACATATCTATCCACATGTATCGCGTTATCAATAGCAGCTATCGGTGCAATCAGTGCGCCTCGTTAGCGACGCGTCGTCAATTCCCCTCCGGTCGTAAAGAACAAATAAAAAGAGAAATGATTCGTCATCCCTCGCCCAAGGCAGATATAATCGCGCGTACCCGGCGATAGCGCACATCGTAGAATCGTAGCTCGACACGAGATGAAGCAAGTCGTGATTTTCGGCGGCACTGGGAACACCGGCCTTTGCTCTCTAAGAGCTGCCGTGGAAAAAGGTAATTGTCTCTCTCTCTTCCGATTATGCGTTTCTCTTTTTTTTCTTTTCTTCTCTAAAATTGTCGATAACGTTGACGATCCAATTTTTCGCGGTTGCACCACGTCGCACCTTCTGCGCTCGAAACGAAGCGCGAATGTATAATTAGACATTAAATAGAAAAGAAGGAAAGATGGAAAGTTACGGCAAGTTCAGAGAATAAATCTAGTTGCTAAAGTACGTTCTTCATTATGTTGTCTGGGAGTGATGACGATTTTTATGAAGAGCAATTTTATGTCGCGACAATTTAGAATTTATGTAATTGTAAGATTTGTTTTTAAATTGAACGATCTGTCAGATTCAATCAATTTCGATTTGTTTTAATATTGTATAAGTAAATTATAAAAGAGAAAATAAAAGTGTTTATCTGTACTGTAAAAAAAAAATATATATAAAATATATATATGACTCACAGAATTACAAACAAAATCAGTAACTAATTCAGAATCATTAAACTAATCTAAATATATATGTAATTTCCTTTTATGTTAAAAATATACTTCTGAGTATATATAAATTATTTTTATCTTTTTCTAATTCCTAAAGCTAGAGGAAGATAAAACTAAGTTAAATCAAAATTAAAGTTAATCATTGTAGAAATGAACATAAGTCGAATGTTATACTAATATTTCTCTCTCCCTGTCATTTAGGTCTAAAGGTGAGAGCTTTTGTAAGAGATGAGGCCAAGATTCCAGAGGATCTTAGGAGTAAAGTCGATGTAATTGTTGGAGATGTCACTAATGCGAAGCAAGTTGCAAATGCAGTAGCTGGTACCGATGCCATTGTGGTAGTGCTTGGTACCAGGAATGACTTGAGTAAGCGCATATATATTTTCTAATATACATACATGTACATCTTTCGTTGTTGGTTTATAACGATATATTGCACTTATGTGTTTTATGCTATTTTAAGGCCCTACCACCGTATTATCTGAAGGTATGAAGAATATAGCAGATGCCATGAAAGCGCATAATGTTGAGCTGGTCTCCGTATGCCTATCAGGTAAGATTTAATATTGCAAAATAAAGATACCGAATATATGTCATTGTTAATTATCACAATAGAAATATATTATTGTGCACAATCTTGCAAAGATATCTTTTTTGATACTCCTAGTATACTTAAAACTTCTCGTACCTAAATATTCTATGTAATATTTTTCTCTACTAATGTCTATCGTTACTTGAATTTTCAGCGTTTTTATTTTTCAAAGATGACGCAGTGCCAGCTATATTTAAAGATTTAACCGCAGATCATAAGCGTATGTTAGATGTAATCAAATCGAGTGGCTTAAAGTGGGTGGCAATACTACCACCACACATTGCAGGTATGCCTAGATAATGAGATGACCAAGCATGATATTCTCGAAGAATCTCACGTATTTTATTTGTCTCTGCAGACATACCAAAGTCTAAGTACACCGTCACATTCGATTCTTCACCTGGACGGGCAATTTCCAAACACGACTTGGGTACGTTTCTCGTCGAGTGTCTCGAGAATCCCGATTATCACCAAAAGGTTTGCGGCATCGCGACTACGCCATGATGTAGATGCAAAGAGGAATGTAGGGATGTATAAATAATGAGATGCATGTATTTTTTTCTAGTGGAAAAATAAATATGTATATTTATGTAAACTGTTATCATGTTCGGTAAGTTTGGCATCACAATTGACTTGAATTGCACGAGTTGGATGGAAGAAAAGCAAGCGCATTAAGCGCACTGTGTTCTACCGCTATAATATAACAGGCAACGAAAGAATATTTGAAATAAATAGAAGCAACGAGAGAAATTGCACTAAAAAGCTAAATAAAAAAAAATAATCTACCTACTGATCATTCATAAATTAGAATTATAAAAATAGCTATATTATAAAACTCGAAAAAATAAGTGCAGTACTCTACTTTGCAATTTATAATAAGAACAGAATTTGAAGTATCCAGTGCTTCGTTCACGTCGCTCGATCGAGCTGGAAAGTCAAATGCACGTTTATTCGAGAATGATTTCATATTCTGAAAAATCATTGCATAATTGACATGTACTAATGAATATGACTTCTTAAACGAGAGATCTTTAAATCTTCGTTAGGCAATATGCCAATTTATCTAAATCCTACTTCCGTTTTGTTCTACTTATATCCCATTTATTTCTTCTTTTTCTTTAAGCATCTAATTTTGATCGATGTGAAAGGCTTCTCGTTGATCTGAGCGGAAAATACGCGAAGCGCGCTGAAATTATAATGTAACGCTAGTATCACAATCTCTTTACCATGTGCGTCTTTTGAGACAGCATACGCATATCGAAAAATTTTGATAGTTGAAACGCCGGCATCGGGGGCGGCGGCGGCGGAGGTGGTAGTCCGGTGGACTGATCGCCATTCCGTTCTTTGAATTTCGTCCTGCCGAGGGGCGGACTGGCGGTAATGATGTCGTTGATACCGTATGCTTTAAACGGATCGCACACCTTGAATCCATTCTTATAGTAAAACACCTCTTGGCCGTCCGTCTTTAGGTAGATATTCTTCAGGCCTCTTTTCGCGACATATTTCTCCATGCCGCTTAACAGTCTAGATCCTAATCCTTGAGATCTACACCGATAGTCGATTACAACTAAAATGTCGAAGATATTTAGTTTTCTTTATTACAATTTACTATGTAGATTTGATTTATATTAGTTTAAGTAAATTAATTTACTTGTTAATTCTGTATACAAGCATTAAAGTAAGTTATCCTGCTTTTGCTTACCAGATTCTATGAAGCAGCTAACTTTTGATCTAGCCACCAGAGATATCTTGCAGTGTCCGAGAACTTTATCCTCACTGTTAATTAAAATTAGACATGTAGGAAAACTGTCGCATGATACACTTAGAGATTTCATTCTGCAACGATAGAAAAGTTGTTAGTTTATTGATGTATTTTCGCTATTTTTCAAGATTATCTTTGAAATCAAGGAGAGAAATAACACACCGTGCAGTCTCGCTTCGAGGCCATTCAGAATTAAGCAACTTACAACAGTCTTTGATCAAGTCAGGCCGATGGTGAAGAGGTATCACTTTGTACTTAACGTCGCTTTCCATCATATCTTGCCTGCAACCAAAATTGGAGATTGTTAGACATCAGAATCTGATTAATCAGATTATTAAAGATTCGTAAGGGATCCTGAAAGATACCTTTATTTTCAAGTATTTATATCACTATTTCCTCACATATATAATTATATTAAATCTCTTGACATTCAAATATATAGACCTTATTTGAAGTAGATAAATATTTCATTTAATTATCAGCATTTTTATATCTTCTGTTACAAAAATACATAAAATTTATTTTTCATTTATATCTTAGCTTTTTATCATTCTCAAAAGTGAAATCTGTCAGACTATATATAAAGAATCGTTTTCTTTTAAACTTGTAGGAAAAAAATTCACAGATTTTAACCAATATATATCTACTTTAACTTCATCAATCAAATCTCATGTCATTTGACGTATACATATACCCACCTGTCACATCCAAAAATACATTCTATGTACAAAAATATCTACATGAGCTTGCGATACAGCTATGAAACGCCTTCAAGTCTATGAACCTGAATCAATTCATATCTCCCTATATAAGTCTTATCTCCTTTAATCGAATCGCAATCTAAACTTGACATACATGTGCCCTTCTGTCTCATATCTATAAATACATCTTGGATATTCGTAGCCGCGAGTACACGTGTATGTACGACTACAGTCGAGCGTGCCTGCCGTAACGGAAAGTCTATCAAACTATCGCATCTTGCCACTGACAGATGACCGCAAACCGACGAACAACGGGAGGGAGGCAGGGCGACGAGAGTGTCTTTACCGTGCGTCTCTCAACAGAGGCTGAGAACTCGTTCCCGCGTACTCTCGCTCGCCGGTGACGACGATCGGCGTGGTGTCCCATCACAGATTTTCCGTCCCGGAAGACGATATTTTGGGGGCTTTATCCCCACCGCGTTATGCTGCATAACGCGGCAGCGGCATCCATAACGAGGCGCGCCGCCGCGTCTCTCCCGCGCATTACCGTCTTCTCGGATTTCCCGGGTACCGCGTTTCTTCATGGACAGACTGCCCCGTGTCTCGGAATTTGGACGAAGAAAGTTTCAGAGTACAAAAATACATGAATGGTTCCTGACACCTCGTGCTAAATGTTGAATCTCGATCCTTTCTTTTTTTTGAAGGGAGAGGGGGGAGGTATTTAACGTATCACACCGAAATATTGTTCACTGAATATGACACTCTATTCTTGTTCTTTGTCAAAACCTCTGTGCTTTAATCTTATTCGACTCTTTAATTCACCGAGTTCTAAAAACTTTCGATCCTTCACTATTCTTGTAAACTTCTGTTTCTCTCATCTTTTCAGTATCAATTTCTCCAAGAATATATATAGAATATGTATGTAAGTAAATATATGTATAGTGAGCTCAAACTCCTAAGTCCAAATTATTGTGCAGATCAGCCGTCCTTGCAGTAATTCTCCTCTTTCATATTCTTTTAGGTTTTTTTCAGGTTTGTTTTCACTCGTATTGATCTCACATCGTATTTTCTACCTACAATACAATCGTGATTAATTCAGCGAGCGACTGGAAACGCGAATAAATGTTCCAGGAATACCTGTGATTAATTCCAGAAAATGAAAGACTTCTTTAGCAAAACAAATTCCACTGAAACGGCAAAGTGAAATAATACTTGGATTATATCGATTGATATTTTGTAGCATAAAAGCTATCGGACATAAATTTGTGACCAAAACGTCAGATCTTGGAATTCTCGATTAAAAAAGTTCCGTCCACGTGGCAACCTACAACTCGCCCGTGACCGAGTCTATTAATGTTTCGTTTCAACGGGGAGAAAAAAGAAGATAGACGACCCTTTTTCTTTCGGCGCCGTCCCATTTCCACTCGTAACCTCTATTTTATTTGCGGACCCGTATGTGGTCCGCATTTCTCGCGCACGTGACGCGTGACATGCGTGGCACGTGATGGCAATGTGTGTAAATTCGACAGGAAACTGCATCATCGACACGGCGAGGAGTTGGGGAAGAAAACTGCATTACCGTTCATTATTACCGTAAATTTTTCGTAATTTTAATTTTTAATATCATTTAATTTTAGTCATATTTGTCACGGACGAGATGCTATTAAAAACTGATAACCCTAATTGTGAGTAAATTTTCATCAAAAGGGTCTCGGGCTCCTGGGGGTCGATTATGTATCTTTTATGTCTACCAATGCAGATCAACTTTATCATTAACTTTGTCAAGATAATTCTTCGACTTGGCTTTACGGATTAAAAAATCCTTTGAATGGTATAAAGTACGAACGAAAACAAATTCAGCTCTGCTCAATTAAAGACCGAAAAAGGCGTAAAATTACATAATTATATGTCAACACACAGAACATTCATTGGTATAAAAGTTATACGAGATGAGCGGCATAAATCGAGAGCACAGCTGGACTCGGAAAGGAATAACGAACACTGTGGTAGCAATAAAAATCCGAACAAGTCTTTAATAAAAAAGATTTATCTTGATAAACATTTTATTCACGTGAACGGAAAAGGACGAAAGATCATACATTTGCCCTCCTCTTTTCGTAAACAATCGAGTCGGCGAGCGTCACTCACAAGCGTGCAATGTACATACACACGCTTGAGTTAGGATCGATAATAAAGGAAATTTTTATACCACATTCTAGATTATCGACCTCGATGAAGTTCGAGCATCACTCTAATAACTAATTTATTGTACTTAATATTGGTAACGCAAAAAGATCAATTGGCCTTTTTAATTATATGGCAGAAAGAGTGGAAAGTAATAAGCAGCCGGGATGGCCGCTCTCAGGTTTCTCTCTGATAAAAGTATTATCACCGACGAGATACTGTTGAAGACAACTAATCCTGGGTATAAAATTTTCGTGACCACCAAAAAGAAAGGAATATTATTAACATAAATGTTTGAATTTAGTTTTTCTAATCATAGTTTCTATCATTGTTCTATCATTGCATTGTATTTTATAAATAAAAATGCTGATTTACGACACAAAAATAACCTTTTTTCTACAACAATTATCATTCAGTGGATAATCAAACTCGAATGATAATAATAAAATTGCAGTTTTTAATTAAAATTTAAAATATTATGTTCCTAAACGTACATAATGTTTGCAAAACAACAAGATAATAATAAATTATACGAATTTTTCAATTCATGCATGCTCAAACCAAACTTTGACACCGATGATCGGTTATATCAATGATCTTCGAATATTTCTGAGTTCCTCACATTCCTCACAGTTGATAACAACGAAATGGAAATTTACTTGCGATTGCTGGTATTTGAAATTTTTCATCGCTAATAATAATTCATATCATTATAGACAAAAATAAAAAAAATTACATCAATAAAATATCTTGGCATTATCGATAAAATTAAAATTATAATACAAACAATTTCTAACAACAATAATTGCCATTATACATCAGTCTATATTAATATTTATTTAATTAAAAATTTTAAGAATAATGAATTTTAAATATTATAATTTTTCTATTTTTGTTATATTATTTTAAAATATGTATAATTAAATCGTATAATAATACATGTCAAACATACATTTTGTTTAAGAAAATTTAACATAAATATATTAAATGTAGAGTATGTACAATTAAAAGAGAATAGAAAAGAAACAATCATTTTCAATACACATATAGATTATTATCTAATACTTTTCCATTAATTAACAATCTTTCCATCCTAAAAAATTTTTAATAATCATTCCTTCATTTCAATAGTCTGTTAATAGCAATAAACATTAATTCTTTACAATTTAACAGATTTTATACTATAAATATTAATATTTTAAAAATTAACAATAAAGTTAATTTAGTTTCCACGTGATTAAAACAAAATAGCTCAAAGTAACTTGAAATTGTACTCAACTTATTAACCTAACATATAACGTCCAATCATATCACAATATTCATTAATTTTGATAATTTATTTTATAAAATCGTAAAAGTATTGTTAAATCATGCAACATGAAACGAAGCAAAATGCGACTAATTCGTTGTAACAAGAAGAAACTACATGAGAAATCACAGTGGCAAAGAAAGTCATAAATAATGTGAAACTTTCTTTGAAGCAGTAACGATTTGACGAAATAACGATAGAAGGTGAGCGTTCCGATATGGAAACGAGTACTCAGCAGAAGGAAATTAGAGATACGAAAAAATTACACGGAGAAAAAGCCATGTCGCAGGTTATAATATAACATTAAAGATATCTAAACTATTTTACATTATACGAAGAAAACTGTGTAACGTTTTATTGTATTATGCTATGCATTATTTTACTCCATTACCACTTTTTTATAATTGCACGATAAGTATATTTTATATACATATAAATTGTTAATTTTCAAAGAAAAGATTTTTTTTATTTTATATGCACTTAATTTTGGGCTGTATTTGAGATAAAGGGTGATAAATCAGTTTTGGCAATAGCAAGTATACATCTGTATATAATTTTTGTTAATATTCTCATTAATATAGCTATATTTATATGTAATTTTCATAAACTTTTCTATCTACTAATCTTTAAAATGACATATTTATGGGTTTGTTTAACTTATAACAATATTTATTAATATTTCTTTTAGATTGTTAATAACAAATTTTAAACAACAAGGATATTAACAAATTGTAAAGTGCGATATTATCAATTGATTTGACATGAAATGTTTACTTGCTAGAAACATAAAAATATTACAATTATTATAATGATATATATTTATAGAATTAAAATTATAGATATAAAATTATAGTTATGGAAATAATAATCTGAAATATTCTTTAATACATAAATTTTATGCAATTTACTTAATTTTCATCGCGAAATCCTTAATAGTAGATCCGTCAAGATCTCAGCGCTATTTTCGAAGCCGGTATAAAATGCATTTACCCATCAGTAATTATTCCTAAGAAGATTAAGTATGATGGTCGTACAACGCTAATAATTAATGATGTCAAGTATAAAATAAAAAATAACTTGCATATCGTTGGCTGGGGCAAGGAAGTAGTTGTAATGAGTTTGGCATTTGAAAAACTGGTTGGCAAACAATTGAAAAAAGGATTTATTGTAGTACCTCGCAAATCGATCTCTATGATGTGGAGCTTCCCGAATGCTTTTCCAAAGTTAGACAGTTGTATAACTTTCGTCGAAGCCGGGACGGAGGGACAGCCAGATGAAAAGGCAATTGAGATTGCACGAAAAATCGCGAATTATTGTAAACGACTAAAAAAACGCGATCTATTGATAGTTATGCTATCTCGAGATCTAGACGATCTTCTGTGCTGTCCGCATGATACAATTACATTAAGAGATAAGTTAAGAGTTCTCAACAGGTTAAAAGTTGCTAATGCGACTCTTGAAGAGATCAATATCGTGAGAAATAAACTTTCTGCGATAAGAGGTAAGTAGTTTAGGTGTAAGAAAATTTCATTAACTGCGTCTGTGAAATTCTTAATTTACATGTATATATATATATATATCGTAACTAGTTCTTTGGAAATTTATATATAAATATAGTTCTATTA
>VBVR01006023.1:0-10950 GCA_011638315.1 Tetramorium parvispinum
ATATATATATATATATATATATATATATATGTATATACATTACGTATTTGTGGTACACGCGGATCTTTGGCGTAAATCTCATGTCGGAAAAACTTCCTCACCATCGTCTATTCCCTCTACTGTCTTTTCTCTTTCGCTCTCAATCTCTTTCTCTCTCTTTCTCTCTCTCTCTCTCTCTCCCCCCTCGAATTCCCGCAACATTCGACTCATTCTATCATGGTCCATCTACCTATCTCTTACCTCCCACGAGAAATACATTCGCGATTTCTCCGCTCTCTTTTCTCGCTTTCGTCTGTCCGGCTTTTAGCTTTTAGTCAGCCATTTCAGTAGTGGTTCTCTCGTACCGGACGAAAAGAGCCGCGATCGGCCGACAGTTGCGCTCCGCTCGTTATCGTCCAAGCTTTTCCCTTTTCTCTAAAGAATCAAGGCACCTAAGACGGTATCTAAAAGCGGATTTTGTTTTCTTTAATGGCACAATAATTATTCTCAACTCTTCAGGGTCGACGTATGATCCTGATTCCGATGTATGTAGGTATGTATTCGATGTACCAATTATTATATTGCATATCAAAATTTACGTGCAATAGGACAACTTCTATTTCGGAAAGATAATCTTTTTCAGCATTTTTATCAAAGGAGTATCGAGTTTTTGTTGAGAATTCATCAAAGAATCTACAATTTACAGAAAGTACACTTATTGAAGTGGAATCCTCTATATTATGTCTGCAAATAGTTTTTTTTCTTAATCTGTTGAATTATTTATTTCCCTTGGATACTTTTACTTCAACTCCTCCAATAACACTTTCTTTTCTGTCTCTCGGTGTAGATATCTCAGTCTCTTCTTGCTCTCTTTCTCTCTCTTTCCTTTTTCCCGTCACAACACCATCCAGGGTTCTCTTCTATTTTCTTGCGCATTTCTGCTGATTCCCTTTCCTCTTTCACGAATTTATTTTTCTTGTGTTCCCCAAGTCTCTTTCAATCTGAGTTCTCTTTCTTAGAGCATTTTAGAGAAGAAGTTCTTCCAGATGGATGAAACGATTGACTCGTACATTAACACGTATTATCAAATGTTTATAAAACAATTTTTTTATATTTAATTTGTAAATCAAATTTTTATCACTTATTCACATCTTCGGAGCTTAAATAGGTCCGAAGCTTTATTTTTAATACAAGATTCTCATTCAAGCTGTTTTAATATTATAAAAGAAAAATCTATTTGAGCTGACAAGAGAATCCGCAGATATGTAGCAATGCGGGAAATTTGTAACCGAGTACCATGTGTAAATATCGCGAAAGCATATGAAATATCGATTTCGTAGAAGCATTGTCGCTACATGATGGGTATTTGTGAAATTCGACTTGCTGTATGAAGCGTTGGGAAAATTCACATTCTCGCTCCGTGACCGTCTTACAGATGCGCTTCGGAATATTTGTTCCAACTTTTGCGCGACCTGAGAGACAGAATTAGTGAAAATCTCAAATGAAGCTTTTAAGTAAGCTTTTTTTTATTAACTCTTGATTGTTACACGAATAAAAAAATATAAAATCTTTTAAAATATTTATAATCAGCAGCATGTTCTTTGTTCATATTATTAGCAAATAAAGTAGAAAAAAATTTGCGTTTTTATAAAGTTCTGTTTTATATAAAGTTATCAATATGACTTTTTTAAAAGAGAAATTAAAAAACTTTTTTACCTAGAAAAGCGTTACTGAAGCCAATGGTAACTATAACTTTGTTTAATGAAAATTGCTCCGAAACTGTATAATTTTTTTTCAATTTTATTTGGCAAATATGAATGGCAAATGTTTTACATTAATCTATTACATTGCTGAACTCTATATTTTCTTTGCTGGCAATCTTTTTATACAAATAAATGTATGAGTGTTATTCTGATATATTGACTACATTCGGATTCTAAACATATTATTATGACCGTGATTGATTGTAATAATCAATATTTCTAATTAAATATTGAAAAAAGTTTCCATTTATTGTATTAAAATAACCTTTTAAGATTAAGTTTGTTCGGTCGATTTACTATTATATTTATTATAAAGAAATATAGTAATAGAATATGTGAATAATATGAATAGAATATTAAAAAAATATCAAAAGAATTAAAGAATTTTTAAAATAATTTATAAATAAAATGTTTGCATGGAGCGCAACGTAGTTACAGTTAAATCCATCATAACTTTCGTTGCTACAATGCAGCGTGAAACATCATTGAAGATACAAACAGATTAATAATGCTTACCAGATCACAGCAGGAGCCAAACAATGAATGCATTTCCACTGTACCGTTTAAATCACGCTGCATTGTCATCGTTCTTTCTCGGCGTATAATTTGGCGTCGCGTGACTGCGACGTCTCAATACGACGGTACTTGATTCACTATTATTAACAAGTTGCAATCTGACAGTATGCTTCATACGGTAACATTGTCACTTTGATCATCCTCGAGACAATGCTAAAACAGTCAAAGATCGTATTGTAAAACCAATCTTTCTTGTCTCACTATTGAATTATAGCAACTATCCTTTAAAAATATCGTAATATCTAACCGAATTGAACCAATGTGAAAAGAATAAGTAAAATTTTTATCATAATATCAGAAAAATAAAACTCGAATTAAAAACGAACTAGAAACTTTATTATGATTAAAAGTTTAAATGAAATTAATCTTTAATCGATACAGATCGTTTATAACATTCTACGAGTAATTTTTAGAAAATTTAAATAGTATTATCGCAAAAGTTGTTATGACTTGTCTGCTTTATTATTAGGAAAGGAATACTGAAAAAAACAGTCTTTTTATATGATCTTTTGATATAATAATTGAGATGTTCAGAGTATATATTCCTCGTGATAAATAAAACCGTTTAGCATATAACGATGAAAGATTTAATAAAAAATCTCTCATTGTATGTTTAAAATTCATATGAAATGATTCTTATTTATTATTCCCATTAATTATACTTGTGCTTCTTCGGAAGCCAACCGCATTTTAACACGCGAGACAGTTCAGTGATATTATTAATCGGGACAAATAACGTTACTTCGAAGTGTCATTACTTTGATCGTTGCGGGAACGGTGCCGGAAGCAGACGCGTAGCGCGATATACGATGTACGCGAATTTTCCCACTTGATGCGAATTATGCCGCAAGTGTATACACGTACGGAGGTGAAGCGCAAAATTATCTCAGGCAGCACTCCGCAATTCTCGTTTCACGTCGGAATTCACTACTTGTACAAAAGCCCTCCGTATCTAACAGACGCGGGATGCAGTTGTTTGCTAGCTGTCTCAACGGCACGTCGACTCATCCTCCGCTGATCTCATTGACTTACAAATTGTTCAATTAAGAATGACCTTTATAAACATCTGCGATATGTATTTTAATAATGCGACTCAACAATTCGTGCGCGTATAACAAAATTTCCATCATCATTTGACGAACTTTTTTCAATAAAATTCCTATGGATAGCTCTTCTTATTCCTTTTTTTAATAATACTTTTCTGATTTAAAATGGTAAAATCTGTTTTTATTGAGCCAGATTGTACGTAACTGTCTGTAAATACGCTGTGAATCGCAATTTAAAAGCTACTATTTAATTTTAAAAAAGACGAAGGATATTAATTTTTCAATTTTCAAACATAGTTTGGAAAACAAAATAGATTGCTTTTTTCGTTTATTTATCCTTTCTTATTTTTTATTTGCACGCAGACGTGTCAGAAATCACATGAACGAATGAATAAATATGTAAATAATAAACCGGAATAAAAATAACGAAATGCATGAATCTAGTTATCTCTTTGTTTGCGTACTTGCTTGTCTATTTACACCTGTATCGATGTATTAAACGTAGAGCATATAACTTCCAGTGCGATTGCGATAATCTGGACGATGGGACAGTGAACGGTACATTGTCACGCAGGAGCGCATGGCATTGTGCCGCGGTCGTTGCGAAACAATGTCGGTGGGAGGCGAGGACCGTGCAGTTTACACTCGAAAGTTTTCGAACTTTGCGCAAATTATATCGCGACAGGCCGAATGTGCGAAGATGAAACTCGCGGTCGTTCCCCGCGGTGTTTCGCAATTACAACAATATCTCACGAAATTTACAAGGGAAAATCTCACCGTGTAAACCAGCAAGTAATTAATGAGTATGATTACATCGCAAGATTATATACCGCGAAAGTGTATATCTTTCTCGTATATCATAATTTAAGAAGCATCTTTAATTCTTCGGTTTTATAATACTCACGCTGCTAGCAAATATTGTTTAACGTAAAACTGGATGTAATTAAAAAGTTAGCAGCCTTTATAAAAATTGAAAGAATTATGGAATATTTAATTATATTTATTGTAAATTTTTTCCATGTTACATCATATACAATTATTCATTGAAAATATTATATAAAAGGAAAAATTATGCATTACATATGATGTCATATTACAGTGTTAGTATTAAAATTTGCTGTGAACAAAACGATTCATGTAACATAAACTTTTTATTATTTTAGAATACAAAGATTAACCTATAATTAAATTTCATTGAACGCTGTAATTACATCTACTTATAGGTTGTTATAGCTCCATCGAGCGAGATTAGAGCGCGTTATGTGCATGTTCATATATGCGGAATAATCCTGTCACATCCAGTATTCCTATCTTCGATAGTATTTGTCTGTATTAACAGTGGCACTATAATTTAATACAGATATCAGTATATTATAATAATCAGTTATGAGAGTGAATAATGAAACAGTTTACTAGTAATTTTATGTACTGTTATAAAGTTCTATAAAATTAAGTTGGAATTAACGATAAATGAATCCATTAATTTGCGAAGAAACTCATAGAAAAACAATTTTTTAACTAAAGCAGAACTGTCTTAAAGGCCCTTTTTTATATTTAATAGTTACTATGTTACTGTTTATATTAACGTTTTTTATTGTCTTATATTAGATACTTGGAGAAGAATGGCGTGGATAATTTAATAATGAAATTTTCCTACTTGCTACAAATCAGGCCGTTATCGTATCTTAAGTGTGAACACGCCTGCGTCTTCGTTATTGTCTCCTGCAGCGCCTCACAATTGTTTTCTCGCAAAATTTACGGCAATGCCTCAAATTATTCCGCGGTAAACTTTGATATTAAAACACCGAAAACAAACAAGCTGTTTACACAAAGTATTCTATTATAATAAAAATATAAAGGATTTTGACAATATTTGGAAGATTATTTTGAATAAAATATTACACGTATGAATGCAAATTTTATTCTGAATAATTAAAAATAAATTAAGAAATCCTCCAATGAATCTAAAAAACATACAATTAAGATGTACAAGATAAGAAGATAATATTTGATAATCGTCAAATTTTAATAATATACAAATAAATTTCAGTGTTAATTAAATTGATTTTTCGTCTCTTATCTATCGGTGAGAGTTTAAAAAAATCAATATAAAAATTAATTTTAAATGACATATTGAATAAATTGAAAATAAGTAAATTGAGAATAGTTACTGCGCGATTCTGTATCTCTCGTGTCTCGGACTTGTTACGATACTGCCTGCCAGCAGATGAGAATAGATGAAGCGAGGGTACGTGGCAAGCAAGGAGAGTAGAGAGAAAAAAGGGGAGAATAGAGAGAAGAAAAGATCCAAGGAGAAACGAACGGAAGAAATATAAAGGATCCTAGACGGTACGTGAGACTCAACCAGCGTCTCGAAATACCCAACTGCGGGCTGCAGTGCATCGAATAGCCGTTTGCGTCGAATTGCCTCGCTGCGTTTCAATTTCTTTACATGCATTGTTGCATACATGCACGAGTTGCGACACTGTTCGCGTATTCGGGATATTACTGTGGCCGGCCACGACGGTCTCGCTTGCAACTTTTTTAATTGTCTTACGCTGTGCCAAGCGGATTTTCCGATATTTTTTTTCGACGTCTGTACGTACACGTTTGCAAATGCGGCTTACAATGAACGACGATTCGAAACGATGTCATTACAGTTCAATGACGAGCATTCATACCGCGAAACACACAGCAAGCAGAAACTGTCTTTTATCAGACAAATGCAAAATTTTCAATTTAATATGTCTTTTTAAGTACGATTCTGCTATAATAGTCCAAGTTATATACAACATATTAGAAATATTTTTGTTTCAGCTTCTTGAAGAAGACAGAAAATATTATTTTATGATACAATATAATCTTCTATCAAATCACTTTTATAGATCCATGCGAGTTCGTATAACTAATTTTTTTATTTTTTTGGAGTTAATGCAATTGACCTAGATAGATTGTAATGTTTACGAACAATTATTTTGTGCAGTAGAGTGCACAAAATTACCACTCGAGATGATTTAAAATGTAATTCAAAAACGTTATTCGAGATATAACGCTTTGTTTAGAATGTACGATTAATTCTTTCTAAAAAAAGATCTAGTAGAATTAATTATATGAATCTTTTTTATAAATTTTTATTAAATTAAAAAAGTATAATTTAAAAACGAGAAATTATATATCCATATAAATTTTTCTTATTGTCTATTATTATGCTAAATTTCTTTTTAAAGTTATTTTTTCATCCTATTAATAACTAAATATCTTGCATAATTGAGTGTATTTTTCCATCAGATAATAAAATTGATTTAAAAAATAAAATAATTAATTCCCAGTAATTAATTTATGAAGACTTATTTTTCAGAATAAATTCTGAAATTGATTTTAAACTCTTCTAAACTATGACGATTAAATATACAACGATTAAATATACAACATTTTATTTTATTTTTATTCTCTAAAAAGAAAAATTAGACGAGAGACAAAATGAAGGAATCTGAAATAACGCGCGGATCCCTCACTTGTCCTACTCGCTTTCCAATCTTCTATCGAGTCAGTTTATTGTACCACAAATTCGCTCTAGATACGAACCGTTCGTAAAACCTGTAGGTCGCGAACAAACTCAATCACGGTTCCGCAATACGGCGAGAGACAAGTACGAACGACGAATACGAGATTTCGGGCTTTTTGTATCGATACGGCGACGTTAATAATTCTATTACTCCGTTACTATTACTCTTTCTCCAGGTCGGAAACAATATCGTAATTCCCAAATCGTTACGTAACTTGGATTTATTTGCAGAATTGAATAAGAACGACGCATCGTCGTAATGCTTCGACATTTGTCACAGACAGACGGAAATAATGTCCGAAATATATAGTACACGACGATGGTAAACATAAATTGATACATCAATCAAAGAGAGATATATTATTACATTCGCGGTAAATCGGTATCGATATTTTCATTCTGAATGAAGAGTTTGCTGTACACACCAAAATCAATATTGAACATGCATGAAAATAATATTAAATAAGAGATATATTATATTTGTGGCAACAACAAACGAAGAGAGTGTCAATCTCGGTCCTCTGAGTAATTAGGGCGTGATTGCGTCATTTTATTACAAATCTGATTAGTTTGTTACATTGTTAATTTAATTAAATGTTCGTTTCTTTAAACGAGTGCTGAAATTAATAAGTGTGCTTATAAATTGACTTTTGCAAGTATATTTCATCGAGACTAAATTTTTCATTACGCAGCTCACACGTAACAATTAAGAAAGTATTAAAATCAATCGTCATAATCATCGCATAGCGATTGTTTGATAAAGCATATAGGTCACACTCATAATTGATTCGATATATAATTATTTTATTATCACGTCGACTGTCGTTTCAGCAAACGGTTAAAAGTCTGACCGATACAGCCAGACAAATTATATTGTATTTCGATTATCCATTAACATAGTTAAAAAGATACGCGCGCGGTACAATTACGATTTGAATTAGTTATTAAATTGCTAATATCTCGATACTATATTATTATGATACTGTACTGCTTCTCACTTACATATATAAATATATGTATGTACACATGCACATAACGCATATCCACGGATGCATAAATGTAAATGAATATTTCAATAGGAAGTTATGTTGCATAAGAAAAATCAATTTCCTGATAGGAAGTTTCGAGCCGTACCTCGTGTCTCACGTTTCCGGGAAATAGCGTGACTGACATTAAATCCCCTTTTTTCGCAGTTGCTATATTCTTCATGTCCAGAGTGATTCATTTATCTTGACGACCTCAAATTATGTTTGAACTACTTCTTGTATGGAAAAACGTTTTAAAAGATTGCATGCTTTTATACACTGTATGATATGCAGAAATGTTATAATTTCGAATTTTTTTTTCTGTATTTTAGGATGGGGCGTATGTAAAGAAAAGCGATATGGATGGTTTGGGACTCTGTCCTTACGATCCACGACACAATAGCACAGCAGTTTTCGCCGGTAAGTTTCTTCTTTTATAGTAATTCGAGTAATACGCTCAATTGTCGTATAAACAAAACCAATTGAATCTTCTGATGACATCAGAAACCGCATGAATGAAATTTTTTGGAGAATTTTATTTTCTTTAAACATTGAAGAAGCTGCAGAAGAATTCTGAATGTAAACTGTAACGTACAGAAGTTTAGTCCATAAAATATCGTTTATTTCCCTCTCGGAGGAATTTAAGTGATATTCTAAAGAATTTCTCGTGAGAGAGAACGATCTCGGCGCGACCAGAGTGATAGTAGTATTATCGAAACATTTTTGCGTGAAGTCCGTGCCACTCTGTGCAGTTTCGAAAACCGTCTGTCCGCGGAAAATATTTATCAAGAACATTTTTATTACATTTCGAAACATATGTTCTGCACTACATACCAGATTTGACGGGGGACGCGTGGCTTTGACGATGGTAAGTGCCACTTGAGTGATTCGACCGCTCTACAACGAGTGGAGTAGCTTGTGAGAACGAGAAGCTCGACGCGAATATCACGAGTCCTTGTGCATTCCGCACAGAGGCGATTGAGATACACGCATGATTTGCGTCCCATCCAGAGATAAATGCGATAAATATACGTGAATCATTATTCACGAACGATCCTTAAAAATTATTCTGTTTTTTTATCATGACGTACGAGATTGCATATATGACACGATTTCATACGTGTCTTTAGTATAGTTTGCAGAGTTTATTATTTTTTTATATCACTTTTTCTTTATCATTGTTATAATTCAGTATTATTTCGAAGAAAATAATTCTATTTATATTTCAATTTCTCGACAAAGTTATACTACAAAGAAAGAGATATTAAATTTTTGAAATAATTGGTTTTCAAGGAAATTTATGAGGAGAATCAGAAATGTTAAGAATTACATGATATTTAAAGCTCTTTTAAATATATTATCAGCATGTAAATTTTTTAAGATTCTTTATCGACTATTAATTTTTGAGAAAATTTATAACAAAGTTCAAGATGTTTTAATATCACTTTTATGTCACAGTAAAAGTTTCACCGCATAATTCTCTTATTTTTAATATATTTACTATCTTTAGCATGAGAAGGGAGATCGGGTTCATGAAAACCGTGTGCTCTAGTTACGCAGCATGTCCTCACTGCCCTAGTTAAGGGTTAAAGATGAATGGACTTCACACGCGTTAAAGAAATGACTGACTCTGGAATAATTCAGAGATGTCTTATTATCTGTTGCATCCATTAATTTCATTATCCTAGAAATAGGCTTTTTGAATAGCAAACAATAGAGAGAGAGAGAGATATTTTACGCTACATCATGTTTTTTATAGGCCATGTATTGCATTTTATTATTTATTTTATATATAACTTTCATTATATAAACATGTAACTCATCTTATATACGTATATGTTAATATTTGATTAATATATATTTTTTTAACTCGGGATTTATTTAAAAATTGGTTATAACAGAATTATGTTAAAGCTTTTTAAAGCTTATCTATGTAATAAAAAAATATTGGTATAAAAATAAAAAATGCAAAGTATGTTATTATTACTATTTGTATGATACATATAAAGAATTCAATTTGCAAATAATATAGTTTATCAATATTGAAATATTACTATAATTCTGTAAAAAGTTGTAAAAGTCCGATATAATTTGATGTAGAAATGTATCTTGTGCATTTGCTCGAGAAATTTTTTACTTGTGTGACGTATAACGTGCAGTTTCATACGTTGAACGTTATAATTTGCTGATTACGAGGCACGTGCGCGCGTCGTATGTTCGCCAAAGTGCAACGGTAAATCAATACTCTGGCAAAAGCAAACGATGCCTTGCTTCAATGAAGTCGTTTTCCAAACATGTTTGATATTTCTACGTGTAAATGGCGTGTCTGTTGGGACGCACGATCCAAACTGTAAAACATGTTACCTTCATACATTTGATCTTTAATAATATAATTGAAATTACAAAAAGAAATTTAAAACATGCGGATCATCCTAAATTTTTCTTTCATATGCAAATTGTTTATTTAAGAATTTGGTATAAATTTCTTTAGGAAAAGTTAGATAATATTAAAATTTTTTAAATAGTATTATTAATTAACACAATAATAAGAAAAATAATATATGTGTTTATGTCATTTCTTTAAATTCTCGGATACAATAAATGTCTTCTAAATAGTCCTACTTTTCCTAATTTTATTTTTTACTTCAAATCTGTTAAAAAACAATAATACAATAAAATGCATATTTTTAAAACATCTCAATATGATTTTGTAATTTGAAATAATTGTAATATAAAATGTAATGTAATATAAAATCACTTGTCATATTTTCAATATCTCCACATTATATGATCTGGAATCAAAATTGATATTTCTATACTTTTTTCTTATTGTTCTTCATATTTATATATCTTTATATGTACTCAGCGATTTTGTCCTTAAAAATACGATTGCAATGTTAGATAAAGAATAAAAGTTACAATTACTATATTGTTGATTTTGATTTCTATTTTAATTTCTATTTTAATTATATTTAATTATTAATTATAATGTTATT
>VBVR01006024.1:0-10949 GCA_011638315.1 Tetramorium parvispinum
AAATAACATATTTGTTTACAGCAACTAAATAATTTTCTTGGGTATATATTAACAAAACTTTTGATTCATAATGCAAAACATTTTTCTCAGTGTATATTAGAAGTTTAATGTTTAGACTTTTTAAACTTGAACGAAAGATCGTTTTAGAAATAAAATAACTTATATTCAACGCGCTTTATGTTAGTCCTTAGCATGTTAGTTTTGGAATATTCATTTTTACGTAAAAGAGAATGTCTCGATTAACAATATTGTCTGCTATTCTGACAATTGATCTTATGCTCCATTAAGGGAAAGACGAGTGATATTGCTGACGTTCGGAATATTGCGGAAATAAATCACACGCGTGCAACGCCAGGTCAAGTGCCTTGTTACAGTTGCAACCGAGGCATTCTGTGAGGCTTTAAAGTCCAGAGCTCGCAATCAACTTGGTATATCTCATTTGCACGTGACCTAGATACTTTTCGCGAAATGTAAATACAAAAGTGGCGAATAAAGTACAAAGCAACTTGACCGATCCAATTACCATTAAGATATTCTCTTTTTTAGATTACTTTTTACATTGCTTTTTAATGCTTTAATACCTCGTTAGTGAGCAAACGAGAAAAGAGTTGTATATGATTCAAGAGTCTTTTCCTTTTGCAATATATCATGCTTTCTGTTTGCTTTTTCAATATTATTCATTTTTTAATATTATTCAGTGTACACAAATTTTGTAAAGCCTCTAATTAAGAAATACGAAAGCATAAATGAGAAATAACGTGAATAATTTATGTTTATTCTATACAATTTACAAATAATTTGTACAATTAAGAAAAAATTTTTTCAAAGCATTTTCATCAAAATTGTTATGAATTAATAGGTATTTGCTACGTAAGAAATTAATTAATAGAAATTGAGTAGAATTAATTTGACAGATATCTAAAAATATATTACATCACATCGTATATAAAGTAGTTGTTTAAATGTTTTAATTGTGCTGAGAGGGTTAAAAAAGGAAGTTATTGTGGGTAATCTATTTGTATATCTTCACGTGTGTATCTCTTCCATATATAAATTCGGGTTATACCGGAGCACTCCATACGTGGTGACCGGTTATGTCGTTGGCGGCTCGGCGTGGCGCGTATCGGACAGGTAGAACGAGCGGACGGGTCATTAAGCGAGCCAATAACAAACTCGTGATCCACATAACCCTTCGTTACGTTCACGGGTGCTATTAGCCCGTGCAAGGCAGCAATCATTGCCGGCGGGTAGGACTCGTTTTATAACGCGTCGAGGCAGGTCCCGGTCGCGTCGTGCGAACTCATTATTTCCATTTCTTTCCGCCCTTCTTTCGTCCATCCTCCTTCCGCTGCTCCGCGCCTCACTGGCTCAATTCACAGTGCCTTCCCCGGTCTCTTTTTGCCTCATCACAGACGTTATGTAATGTCTCAGTTGCGTGTTTCTCCGCGTGCAGCTTGTTGCACCGATCATTCGACCGTGTGCACACCTGTGCGCGATAGCACGCGACGAGCCTTTTTCGTCTTTGGACGAACAACGTGAGGTGCAGCAATGCGAATTATCGCAGCATAACGAATCGAGAATTTTGCAAGTCAGATCTCAGATGCAAACGTTGAAGTGAAATTTTAAAAACCTGCAAAACACTATTAAAGAATATATTAAACATGATATTATTGCTTCAAAAAAAATGAACAGACTGACTTAAGCTTCTAAATGAGTTTCCTCTATATTTTTCCATGAAAATAAATACGAATACGAAAATAAATATGAAAATAAATACTCAATAAATTAAATTATTGAATAAATTCATTTAAAGATACAACGTCTTTTGAAATATTTGCTAATTTCTTGCTATCAAAACAGACATAAAAGCAAATGTATAATCATAAATATACGATATTGAATATCAAACAGAGATGGTTTACTCGATATTCCAGTCACTGATAATAGAAAGATCTGTCTTTTTATAATTAAGCACCGACGAAAGATGCTCCGATCGTTTTCTCTTCGCATGCCTTTTCCCCGACATCGATACTGGCGCGTGCATTCATCGACATCGCGAAGATTTACGATCGTTCCGTATTACTTATGCTCGGCGGATTTATTAGCATGATTGGTTGCTCCGAGGATGTATCGTTGGGCATGCAACCGGATCTCGCTTCTTCGGTCCTTCCTTGCTCCCTAGGAGGAGCTCGAGATCTCGATCTTCTTACCAGTACAGCCAGTGGGTCGCTGCGAGCTCGAAAGAAGTCGTTTCTTCGACTTCGTCAGGAGCCGACGACACTATTTGTAATTTGTTACGTGGGTCGCTTCGTTACGACCGGCTCTAAATCCTTATGATCTTTCCGTCGCTGCCCACGGCGATGGGGGCTCGTTCTCTCGCTAAGCACCAAGCCTTCGAGCGTAATCCAAACCTCGGCCTTAATGAATTTTCTGATTTAATAAGAGAGCGCGCGTGAATGTGCGACAACGAATACCCGACTGCAGCGGCGGAAGAAAAATTGTCCACCAAATCTTATACGTAAATTATTCGTAATGCACTCGCTACCGTGCTTCACGCGTAATCACCTCGATAATGGCCTCCTTAAGTATTTACATCGAAATCTTACGCGCAGCAAATTCGTACTTACTAAATCATAGCAAAATGTTGTCAATTTAGTTTTAATGTACGGATTTATTGTCAATAATATAACCATTTGCGCAAGACTATAATATATTTCAAAATTAATACTGTACATTTATAGTTAAAAGGAATAAATATTTGTTAAAAAATATCACTTTTAATCAGTACGAAAATTGTGTAACATTTTAACTGCTGATTTTAGCGTTGAGCTTAACAACTGTAACATCTTATTTTAAAACTTTATTGTTTCATTAATATCTTAAATATTTAATAAAATTTTATTTTTAATCAAATAAATACAACCGTCAATCACAAATGGGTGATGGAGCCTTTGCGAAAATTTACGCATATGGATGACACGGCAGCGTTTAATGATCATTTGGTTTTTCAAAACGCCATGAATACGCGACAAAATTCTCGACGACTTTATGTACAAATACACGATTGATATTATGAGATGTAAGAGTTAATTAAGGAACGCGTGAGACTATTTCTCGACTCAGCGGCCGTTTAATAATCCCGAAAATTCTGACAATCAGGAAGATCTGCGTATTCGCGTACAGACGAATAGTATCTACATATAGGACGGCGGCTTAGCGTCTCTCCCGACCGTTCTCCCGAAGTGCCCTGTGCATTCGCCTTCTCTAATAACAATAATAATAAGAAGAGACGGAGGGCCGTTTTAATCAGAGGGTTCGTCCGCCTGACGTGATTAACTCGAAGGGCCGAGAAGGACTGAGGAAAGGGGATGCTGGGAAAGGGCGGATGCTGCTGTCATTTCGGGTGTTTATCATATCAGCGAACTGAGGGTTGCGTTTCGTCGCCTCGAACGGCGGATGGGGTTAAATCTTGGATTTCACGATTTATACTTTCGTTCGCTACTTTCTCTTGTGCCTTTTCACTGGTCAGGTTTTTTATTTCGTTTCTTTTCTATTTTATTATTCAATTGTTCGAGCGTAAAAATGGTTTTCTCTTATTTTCATCATGGACATATTCCGTACAAACTGATTCAAGTGTTATGCAATATTAATTAGTGCAGCTTTGTCGACAAATAGAAATAGCCGCGCGGGAAAAGAGATTTTCCACGGTTAAAAGACTTTTTCACATTAATATTAAAAAAAATCGTTATTAAAAAAAATAAAGCAGCTTGAGAGCATAAAACATCTCGCGCATTCTCAAAAAGTAATATACATATTGTATATTCATATGTATTTTCGTTCTCTGTGGTAAATACTGTCTGTTTTTAAAGAGGATGTAATTTTCCTAAAGTAAGGAGAAAAGACGGAAATGTGCGACAGCTATTCTTCTTTTTGGCGTTGAAGTTACGTCTGCGGAATTTCACAGAAGTAACTCTTTCGCTTCTCTTCCCAGTCTCCTCTCGCTGATCTTATTATGTCTTGTGCTTCATTCCGAAACTCTAATTAACAAGATTTTCCTGTGGATGTACGGAGAGGCACGTTTTGTCATACGTGGCGTGGTATCAAATATCATTAAATGAATCAATTATTATTTTTTTAACTATAAAGAGAGTGCAATTCTCTCTTCATCTCTATTGCCGAAATACTTTTAGAACTATATTTTATATATTTTGTTAAAAAGAGGAATCAGTTAATGAAAATCTTTAGTCTCTCAATTTAAAGAGTTTATGAATATTATTTTTTAATAATATTTCAAATTGCAAAAGAAACAAAAAGGAAAAAAAATGATTTTGATAATTACAATTGTACTTTCTATTAGATTGTACAATTGTAACGTCCTTTACACCTGCGACTTCTATATCAAATAGCGCCGATTAATTCCCAACGAAACAGAAAAAGCTGGTTGTTTTCGCTTGAGAAATCCTTTCGTCGTCTTCCGGGGATTTTCGCAGCGAAACTCTTCAAATAGTATCAAGTGTCAGTACTTTTGTCGTCACGGGATTACTCGTCAAAGAATTTTTCACACGACTCGGAGCAATACCTTCGATCGGACGCGATATCGACGGCATTCTTATAAAAGTCATGAGTTCGGAAACCGCTTTGCTTGTGTTTTATTCCCGGATGAACGGCATCGTGAAGCGAGTGCGGATGTTTCATTCGCATCCCGGGAGAATTTATAGACGTTATCGCGATGGGTTAGGCCGCGAATGAAATTATTATTTATTTCGATAATCCTGAAACGAAAAATAGATTGTACTTCTCGATAGAAGGGAAAGTAGGAGTGTGAGAGTAAAAGTTTAAGATAAAATAAAATATAACTAGAAATAGTAAAAGTTCTCCACGTATAATCTGACGCGTACTTCATAAAAATAAATGACTAATTAAAATAATGGAACTATGATGTTAGATAATGGGAATTTCACATATTCTTATTTCCCGCACTAATAAATTAATGTAGATACGGTCTGTAATTATCTGAAATTTATTCTTCGTGAGGTTAAGGCGGCAATACCAGTTCGTGGATTAAAGCTTATTGAAGAAACTAGCGTGGCGTCGGAGACACGGAAGATAAGCGCGAAGCGTGATGGCGGATAGGAGGTTGCTTTAATATTCGGCTTTGTTCGCTTCATTAGCGCGGCACAAAAGTGGCTTAAAATAATTGAGTCTACCCGGGTATAATAGCCATTCTGATATCCCATTGTTGCCTCGGACTCGTGATTCGCGGCATTATCAATGGGTGCTTATTTCCTCATTGTGCCTGTGCTCATTGTTTTTGTTTAATTTTTCAACCCCGTCTCTACTCTTTCGGTCCCCTATTCCATCGTGCATCCGGCTACGGTCGCTACGACGATGACGAAAAATTGATTTATCGTTGGATAACCGCACGCGTCTTAAAGTTTTTGTGTGGACGAGCATTTTTGCCGCTTTGCCGGCGAGGAATGATTTATCATCGGAAATTCCTTTATCATTCTTCTTGCTGATCTAGCCGGTACAACATCTTTAATTTTTAACCGTGGATCGAAGGATTCGTAAAAAGCCGATAGTAACGGGGC
Source organism: Tetramorium parvispinum (assembly GCA_011638315.1). Lineage (NCBI taxonomy): Eukaryota > Metazoa > Arthropoda > Insecta > Hymenoptera > Formicidae > Tetramorium > Tetramorium parvispinum. The sequence goes on from VBVR01006024.1 coordinate 5,592, forward strand.
GACTATACGGGGTGCTGTCCTCCCCTCCTCATCCCCAGGGATATTGCCAGTTTCTTTAATCACTACTTCGAATCTTTCGATTTTTACGTAACGAAAACTAGATGCTTTATATATTTTTAATATATTTTTCCACGTTAAATATTTTCATAATTTAGCCTCTAATCTACTATTATAATTACAAGTAAAGCTTTATTAAATTATGATTTGGTTGAAATTAATTGAAATTTAGTTAATCTGTTTTCATTCCAAGTTTCAATTAACCGTTTACATGCAAAATTTAGCAGATTTCTCCTCTCACACGACTGGATTGCACCCACAAACTGCAGTCTAATGTCACGTAAAATTAGCGCCGCAATCTCTGCGTCTTTTACCATTTCTATTTCTGTTCATCCTGTCAGCAAAACGTAACGATACACATTTTCATACTCGAACTGTGCAGGTCGCCACAAACTCACTCCGGCGTGATGCTGCGTTTAATTGAATTTTTAATGCGAACGTTTCATTTCGTCGGCGTAAATGAAGACAAAGACCACACTTTTTTAATTATCACATTTCACGAGACGAGGTACGCCCACCCGGGAAACACCCTGGATGTTTCTTTCCCGCGGGAGTGCCGCCACTGCGGCACCTTAAGGGCTGCTACTAGTTGGTGGAAAAAAGGACAGTCAAAATGGCGCATTCATGAATTTACATCCGTAATTGAAGGCAAAATCACTACATTAAAAAATTTTAAAGTGTCTTTCCAAAAAGAGCGAATATTATGAATAATTAAATATACACTTCTTTTATCCTCTCCTCAAAATATTTAAAATTGAAAGCGAAAAAGACAGAATTATCTTATGCTTTAACATTATTATTTTTTAAATTATGATATATTAAATATTATATGTAATCTTTTATTAAAATAATAGAATGTTATATATATAATATAATATATATTATAATAATAAAATATTCTACTATAATAAGAAGACGAAAGAATTTATTTCTTTCAATTTATCTATGATAAATTGAAAGAAATAAATTTTACACTATTTTCAGTCTATGAAGACCATAGAGAAATTAAAATAATTTTTTTTTTAGTATGAAATATAAAGTTTGCTCAAGAAGATAGCTTTGTTAGTTTTACTTTTATGCAGTTTCTGAAAATTCTTTGTTTCTCACGGTCTTATAATGCGCAACCAACATTTCTTGTTGGCTTTTCCCAGTATATCCGGCCACTCTTTTGCCGACGGAATCATTAGGTTTATGGTAAATTGGGTGAAGAATTCTTATGTTTTTTTTCCTCTTCCGCTTTCTCCTTCTCACGCTTTATTTTTCTCCGCCCATTATCTCTGTGCTGTTCTTTTTAAATATCTCCTCGTTTATCATCGATCCTAAATCTTCACGTGAAAGAGTAACGTAATCTGCTTTTATATTCTCAGAATATAAAAGTCGTTACTGATAATCAGGTATCATCAAGATTATATTAGTTTCAATTTCTACCGTTGTCTATGTTGTATCGGGAAATGAGATTGTTCGTGATCACTAGAAGGAGCGACAAGTAATCAATGAAACTTTAGATTGATCTTGTACAATTATATGGCGTCTTAGAACGTACGCCTCTGAAATTCGTGTTGACGTTGTTTTCATGGCTGTGCACCGCAGAGCCGCGGCTCGTTGACAGCTTCTGGATTTTGGAGTAATTAATAACGAGAAGTCGTGCGCACGACTAGGGTGTAAACTTACTCCCTCACGGCTCTTCAATCCCTTTTCATGACGGGTAGCAATGTAAATGAAACACGTAGGCGAAACGTTTTCTTATGATTTCGTGCACTGATATTGTTTCGACAATTAAGTAATAAATTTAATATTGGGAATATATTGGGAAAGGTATTGTTTAGTCTTTCTCATATATTTCTCATATTTTTGAGAATATTATTACTTATTATATAGATAATCTATTGTTTATGAAAATTTTATTTTACAATGATTTTACAATTATTTTTACATTAAAGAAAGCCTTTACAATTTGAATGTACCTACTCACATCTCTTTGAATATTTAATTTAATATTCTTTTATTGTTGAAACATTTTTATTTAAATAATTTTCATAATTACTTTAATTGTCATTAAGTTGATAAGATATTTTTAATAATTAATGTAACAGTTAAGAAAATCGAATTTGGACTTCACTTTTGACTCGTAAAAGAACACGGTAGGAATACGCGTTACAAAATAGTGACATGATTAATATCATCCGCGTCCCGAGGCGGGCTCTAATTCGTTCAACAACCGATTGACTCTCGACACGCTTGCCATAATCCAGACGCCGCCGTCAGCGATCCCTCGAGAAATCGCCATGAGGAAACTTTCAGTCCCCCCTCTCGCCGTTCGACAATTCGCATTGGAAAATCAATCGGGACGACTCTCCGTTTGCGCCTCTCTCCCTCTCGTGGAAATACACGGTCGTGTCGCTATTATTCAACAGCGTCGTACGTGCTACATCGCCATAATGCTGCGGATAACACCGCGAAGTTATATCGAGAGAGAGGAAGAGCGAGCTATGTGCATGCTCGAGCAGTAAGTCCGTGCGTAAGGGTATAAGGGGTAATATCGCGGAACGAGGATACAGTCCGCAAATCCCCCATGATCCCCTCCTCAATGCGCAGCTCGGCGTCTTAAGGTTATGATACCTACCCTCGAGCCCTCTGTGATCTCGGTTTAATATTTATAAACCGGATATATCGTGGCGCATACCTACGCGCGTATACGCGCCGGAACGAATGGTGCACTTGCCACCAGAGATTGACTCGATTCCGCCCCACGTTTTTCTAACGATGTCGTGGAGACCTTTAGCGAGTGCCGGCGCGATGAGATTTACAGGCGCCGATATCATTCCTCTTTTTGTTTCGTTTTTTTTTACGACATCTTTAGTAAGTTTATCATTTTTTAATTTTATTATCGGAAACTCGATTCTTTTGCTTTGTTATTTTATATTCATGTATATAATCGAACTGGTGTTTTAGAATTGTCGCCTTTTCCGAACCATTCAAATCGACGAATAAGTCGCGATTACTCTCAACTATGAAATTAATGCTGTTTGCGAATAGGGACGTGAGAGATTTGAAAACGGGGGAATTTGGTGTCGCGCGACGCAACCTTTATAGTAGCTCCCAATCTCAAGGAAACGAATTCCCGATCTTGCTCTCGCGCGCGATTTCGTGCAGTGTCAACGACGCCGCTCGCACCCCTAAAAGATTCGGGTCATTTGGTAAAGTGCTACTTTGTGTCACATAAAAAAAGCGTCGACGTCCCTCACTGCCCGGGCAGTTACTTCCCAGTCAGCGTTTTCCAATGGCCAGAACCTTTGCCCTTCGCGGCGGCGCGGCGGAGAAGGAGAGTGGAGAAGAATGGTTCGGAACACAGTGCATCCTCCTTGATTTCGAAACCCGCGACACCTTTGCGCTCTTCCGGTACATTTGCGTTTATTTTCGGGGAAAGTGTAATTTGCAAATTTGTATCTCGCTTACAATCAGTTCCGTTAAATAAATCGCTATCTAATTTAAAGTTTACAATAGATGGAATGTAAACGCCGATAGAAGATCTATTTGAATCGGTTACAATAATGGGATACTTCTGATGATACCCGCGTTTTCGGCGAAGTCTCTCGGATTCGTTTGGTATTATACTCGCGGAACGAATTACGCGATACAGGGCAAGAATGAATCGCTGTCTCGGCTCCCGGTGTCACAAACTCCCGCGGGAAACTTTTCTAGAGTTTCCCGCCGCGCAATCGTAACGATATAGTGGAGAAGAGAGTGAGAGAGAGAGAGAGGGGGGGAAGGCAGAGAGAAAAATGCAAAAAAAGCCGCGTGGCAGCTTAATCGTTTCGGAAATGCATAGTGCGTTGTCGAGGCAATAAGTTATCCGTGTCAAGAGAAAAGATTGGGCATAGGGTGGATTTCCGGTTGGATCGAAAGTGAGAGAAACGGGAGGAGGAAGCACGACGTGGAGCGCTGTTAATTTATGGACTTATTTTTCCCGGCATGCGGCCGCAATTAATCCTGCTCTGTAATTGCTCCCTAACGCGGCTCGCGAAAGGCTCTTTCAAACTTAATCGAAATTGGTCGTAGTTGTCGGGCAGTCTTCCTTCGACGAAAGTTGATTCTTTTTGTATTAAAGACGACGATACTGAATCACTAACATTTTTTAAGAAATTTGTAATTGATTAATCTTTTTTTACATAATTATTATATTATTATATTTGTATTTTTTATATTCTATATTTTTAAAAAATCTTATTGGAGTTGAAATTAATTTGTACTCTTTTGACAACTGTAATGCAAGCTAATTACGACGATAGCAGTGTATTCTTAACATTGTATTTGACTACGCTTGATTCGCTTGAAAAGCGCAAGTAGATGTTCCTTAAAGAGCTTTGTCGCTATGTATGTGCGAGTGTTGTATGTACATGCGATGCGCTGCAACTCTATAATTACACGCGCACTGTTGCCAGGCGATAAGGATATCCCCCATAACAAATCTCCTACGGTAGTGTAGTGGACGGTGTAGAGAGTTTGTAGTTATCACTGAGAAACGGGCGTTCTCGCTGTTGAGATCGCTGGTATCAACCCGCCACTCCGTACTATCACGTACGTGCGAACCCGTTCGTATTAATGAAGTCTCTCGGGTCGAAAGCGTGTGTATCGAGTTGCAATCTCATCCGGCTGCGCATCGGCTTCTTTTCCGACCAACCGTCTGACGAGAAACAAAGCGGTCGTAAATCCTCTCTCGCTTTCCACCTCTGGAACTCCTCTTACTTCCGTAACGGTGGCGGGAGTGTTTTGGGCGGTTGCCCGCCACTCGCCGGGAATATATCCGAGATTCGCGTATCTTTCCGCCCCACTAATTTCAGGGTCGGAGAGAAATGACCGTGAAACAGCGAATGATACGGAGGAGCACAGAGATCGTTAAGTGTATTAGGAAACTGTTACTCTTGCGACAAACCGCATTTTGCGCTCCCTTGCGTCGTGTGGCATCTCCGATGGAGGAACGGATAAAGACGGAAATGGAAACGTTCGCAAGTGCTTTGATAACAGGATACAAATTTAACGATATATATATCCGATGAAAATCACGAAACTTAAATATAAAAATATAGTGCATTGTCAAATGTCCGATATCTACACTTAGGCATAACATTTTATGATATTTTATTTTTCTTCAACTATTTTGAACTATTTTAAACCCAAAATTAAAAAATATAATAATCATGTAACGATTAAGAATATTTTCCGAGATAAAAATTTTAAAGAAAAATTAGTTATCGAATAAGCTGAGAAATGCTTAAAAAAGATATATCTCGTACTTTTTTC